>CM036938.1:44144521-44279521 GCA_020800305.1 Porphyrio hochstetteri | reverse complement strand
TCTCTATCCACAAGAGAACTTACTGTAAAAGACCTAATTACAGATTATTCTGCACAGAAACGTTTAGTCATGTGATGTTGCTTGCCTGGCTACTCATGACTAACTCAGTAAGAGCTGTTTTTTAGTGTTCAATTCAATTTTATTGTTCCTTCCACCTTTTAAAAAAATACACATAGGTTTACTATGTTCTAGCACTTTCTTCATCGTGTCATTGGATGTACCAGAATCTCATGATTTAGGCACTATTAGAGAGTGACTCATCAATAATAATCATTAATCAGATTCACAAATTTATAGAGACTGCTTTTTAATACAGGTGTAGAAGTAGATAAATAATCCTCACAATCAGTGGGCTTTTTTCATTAGGCTGTACATTTAGAGGCAGGCATAAGCATAATTCTGCTGCCGATACATCTCCAGTTATTACTAGGTTTGCAATTCAATTACCTGAAGAGCCTCAAGTACCATTGATTATTCATGGGATTCTTGGGTTGGGCTGGCTACAAAACTACTCATTAATCCCTTGAATGCCCCTGGGCAGCCAGTATGCATCTGGCATAGCAAATCTGCCACAGCCATGAGACCTAACAGGCTTTGGCTAGTGAAGTGGCTTCCAGCCAGGTCACAGCTGACAGTGACTGGCACTGCAGCATAACAGTGTGATATCTGTGGGCTTTCTGAGAACAAAATGCCCAGGGGTTTAAGTTAGTCAAAGTCAGGTAGCTTATTAGGTAGGTTCGCTACTCTTGGTGCCTTCTTAGGAAAAGGCAGGAAAATACATTATTTTCTCTCCCTCTCTTGTCTCTCTCTCTCTCACACACAGCTTGCATCTGCTGCAATGAAGCAATTCCTTGTTTGATCAAACCCACATATGTAAGAGAGTAACTTGCTGGTGTTTGACACAGAGTCAACTGCTCCATGCTTGTTCTTGTTCAGCTTTCTTGGAGGTCAATACAATCAATGCTGTTTCCCTAGCAGAGGGTACATGAAATCCTAATGTTAGCCTGTGCCACATCCAAGGGTCGCGAAAGGATGAGTCTGATGAGTGGCTAAGATTCTACTGTTGACTCACATGGGTGCTTTCTAAACCCCTTCTCAGAGAAGACCCTAGGTCCAGTCTTAGCCCCAGACTTTGTCAACAGTTTAAAGGATTAAATATAGCTACGTGTCAGAATCAACCTTTTCCTGTCAGAGCCCCTTAAAGGACTTTCACTGAAACAGTTTTGCAAAGTTGAAATAGATAGAAAGTGACAAATGTAAAGAGTTCATAATTGCAGTTGATAAATGCACTTACTGCAATAGCATTAATATATAATTATAACGAAATGCTAGCAGAATACTATCTGATGTATTCTTCACCAAAAAGCTGAAATTGCAATTACTTAACAAGTAGGCGTTCCTATCCTGGGTAGAGGTGAAGCAGCACAGACTGTCAACTGTCTCCTTGGGCTCTTCAATTTTTTCTGCCCCCCTACCCAGGGGTAACCTCTTCAATAGCCTTTATACCCTAACTTTAGCTTCCTGCAGTGGCATTTAACACGATTTGGGTGGAGAGTCAAGTACTATAATCACGTATGTTTAGTATGTACTTCTTTTAGCTCATTACCAGATTTTTGGGAAGCAACTTTAATATTAATTTTGCAGTTAACGAAGCAAAAGGTCTCACTCTAGGCACTGTGGCCTTCACAATTATGTGTGGAAACTGTCTATCTGCTTATTCCATGGTCTCTGGCCAAAACAGGGCTGTCCTGCTACCATAAGACTCCCTCCTGCTGCTTACACCAGCTTTAAAGATCTCCATCCACAAATGTGTGCACAAGAGATAAGCAGATGCCCATGTTTTTAACCTCTTATGTGCAATTGTCACACCGAGCAGAGGCAAAATGTTGAGTACTTGCAAGAGTGGAGATGTAGGACAGCACTCCCCAGACACCTGTAACCTTTAGGTGACAATTGTGCAACTAAAGCAGCATTTGTATCTCTGGGAAGAATAAAATCCAGACATTCAAAGAAAGAGAGAAATATTTATGCATGGACAAAATGATCCAAATATCTAAATATTCATGAGACTGTGGTAAGTACAGTAAGTGTATTTCCAGCATTGGTTTCCGAGAGTTAGTAATACTCATATGAACTGAGATCAAGATTTATCATTTATTTAAGTACTGCTGGAAGACCAGCTAGGTCTAGTCTGTAAGTTGTTATTCTAGTGATATTAATTTCTGATTTAAAGGTATTCACTAACAAATTGAGGCTTTGTAAAGACTTTTTAAAGAACTTTAGTAAGTGAGTAGGTGAGTGCTTCTGAGACTGAAAACTAGCAGTGTCTTGTAAATGCCTTCGTCTGGTAGTAAATCTCAAAATCCAAATCAGAAATAGCTCCTAACAACCCAATGGAGAAGGAATTTACAGTCTGTAAGCTAATTTAAGGCAAACTGAAATAAATTCAGATATGAAAGAGGCTTTGCTTTGTCATGCTTAACTTAGATGACCTCCCGAGTTCCCATACCATACAGGTATGTTTCTAACAATGTGCATCTGGCTAGACCCCAAAGTTCTGGTATGAACCAAAATATAGTGCGAATGTGATAGAGATTTCTAAAAACTAAGTCAGGATTTTAAATCATATCACAAGAGAAATAACAATCTGCATTGGTAGGATTGATGTCACCAGGACAATTGGGAACTGACTATTGTGGCAGCAGATGAATCGAAGAAATGGCTGAATCAGCAGTGTCTGCTTCTTCTGCCTTTAGCCAGTGGTCTGATTTCTTTGTCTCCTGAACATTAGATTGCTGCTATCCTCTTTAGAATAGAGGACCTGATTCCAAGGAGTTAGAACATCTCAGTACTGGGCTCACTGAGTATTTTGTCTAGTCTGTTTTGTACCTGTTGATTGTAAATACATAACCTTGTAAGAGTTACTGCGAGTTACTGCTTTGAAATATGCCTAGAAATGTGGGGCTAGGAGCATTTACCTTCTCCTGGAATCTCTATTTTTTCTTTTTTTCTTTTTTATTATTATTTTAAATTTGGAAGAACTGAGTTTCGGAAGCTGTGTCACTATTTTCTTTTGTAGATCTTAAATTTAAACATCTTAGACAAGTTGTGGTCGTGTGCTCTTTTATGCAGTGTATCTGCAAATGGACATGGAAAATCCAGTACTGTATCAAAAATAACCCATATAATTAGACAGCAAAAAAAAAGGGCTAGTTAATCTAGCTAGTTGTAAATAATTGGACTGTAAATGGCCATTTCAAAGGGAACATTGGGGGAAAGAAGTGTGTGTCTTTCAGCTGGTGTGATTAATGCTGCTGAAAAGCCAGTTTTACTTTTCAGCTCTGCACTTCCATCCTGGTATTTTTTCTTTTTTTTTTTCCTCAGGGTAGCTTCAAAATATTTTTCAGTGAGTTCACTGTTCTCACTGTCAAGTCACTGCTATAGGCTAGACTGGAAATAAAGTATCATTGCTTCATTCTTCCCTTTTCCCACATTTTAAATGCTTAGAAAGGCAGCTCCTGCTTCCCGTTACAACTCAACTGGACTCATCACAGCACAGTGAAGCTAGTGCTCATTTAACAATATTTAACAGATCTGTGAATGTGTAAGACAGGACGCTGTGCAGTGTGTATGACATACTCGTATTCTTCAGTCTTTTTTGAGAGTCAAGGTGGAGAAAGATCTTGCTTGTTTAATTTCATGATTCGCATCAAATTCTTGAAGGAGATAAAACACTGACACCAGACATTTCAGAGGACAAATATGAGTGCTGTGGAACTTCTTCCTCTCTTGGAATTGCACCACGTCATTTCCTAAACCAAACAAAATACTCATCAGTAGTAACTGCTGCAAAGTGACTACAACACTTGGTGTGGCTTAAACCAAAGCAACGACCTAACCCTTTCCCACAACAGACATATACAAAAAAGTCCTAATTCACAGCAGAGGTTTTCCTTGATACACTTACAGAAGATTACATACACATCTGGGGCTCAACAGCAGTCTCAGTTTCCCCTTTTGCCAACAAAGCTCCAGTCTTTTCTCATCAACAGATGAAAATAAAATGCTTTTTCTGCAGATTTGACTTTAAGACAATTCATCCCTTACTGCTACCGGCAAAACCTACTGAATGCAGCTTGATATTTCAGGCCACAGATTGTTTTGTTGCTTCCTGCCTTTAACTTCATAGTGAGGCCTCTGTGCAGAAGTGCCCCCCAAAAGCCCAAGAAACCTCATGGCACAAGGCAAAAAACTCCATCATTCACTCCAGTAAAGTTTCATTGTCACAAGAAAACAGATGCAAGGAGAACTCTTAAAGAAAGGAAACTTTTTTTTTGTTTATTACTTTGTTTTTCCTCTGTGCTACTGTCTGCTCAAACATGTTTTGAGAGCTTTCCTTTTGATACATTTGAAAGAACATAAATTTTAACCGTGCTTGGGGCAACACTGAAACGTTGATAAAATTTAAGCAGTATAATTGCAATCACGCCTGTGGTGTGTTGTATTATGTAGTGTTATCTATTGTTTTCAACAGATTCACTTAGGCTGTGATGTCACACTTTTAGACTGGAAATAAAAAAAAAGTATGGTTTAGCCATTTTTTTTTAAATCCTATCAAATGTATAGAAGAAAATAAAAAAAAATATTCTTTTGAATAGTTTTCAATCTGGACAACGAATATACAGTTCCTGTCCAATAGCTGTAGCAATCAAGGGAAGTTTCCTCACCCCTTCAGGTATACTAACAGGGTGCTCACCCAGGAATAGGTTTCTGTAACTCAGGGTGGCTCCCTGGGTTTTCTTCTATCAGACTATCAGACAGAGCAGGAATAGTAGTAACGTCTGACTTTTTACACTGCTGCATGTGGGATCGTGAGGTACCAGTCTTACCTGCTGAAATGCTTTGTGGGGACTATTATTGCATTAAATTCAAGAGCAGTGTATGCCGGACAGGTCAATGAAGGAGTAGTAAACTGTAGCCCCCATAGCATGCTGTGGTTTGACATTTGGGTATGTGGATGTAGAAACTGATGATAGATTCTTGTTTTATTTCTGTATAAATAGGAGAAGTAGGTAATATTATCGTACAGATTTGGTTGGTGTAGTATGAAAGCTACGGTAGTCCCTGTCAGCATGGGGATGGATACTAAGAGGGCAGGCTTCTAAGGGCTAGAGGTGTAACAAAGCCCTGCTGTGATAATCCATGAAACTTGCCATTGCCTGAAATTGTTCTGGAATGCACTGAGATTATGTATGGAGTTTATGTGGGGAAAAACAGATTTCATACATAGCACAGCACACCTGCTAACAATATCTCTTTGAGAGGAAAAATAGTTTATATCCTGTACCAGAGCCTGAACCTAGGGCCCAACAGTAATAAAACCGAGTTCAAGGAGATTTTTATCCTAATACCTGGAATTCCATCTCCTTAGAAAGAACTGAGTGGCACAATGTGATGCTGCTCCCATCCACATCACTGTCCAGGGATGGTAGTGTGTCTGTCCCTGAGGGCTCAACCAGCCCACTTAACTGTCATATGGGGCCACCTGCTGCATTTCTGAGCCAGCTCATTCCAACACAGGATTCAGTGGAGCAGAGAAGATTAACTTTCTGAAAATGAAAAGGACAGATAGAAGAAGAGGAACTGCTTATCAAATATGCACATTTCAGATGGAACTTCACACTCAGTAGAAAGATGTTAGATTGCTGTTAGCTCTCCGGAGCGCTCCTGACAATGTGTTATCAGGTCATGTTTGCATGACAGTGGCAGCCCATGCAGGAAACATTAAGTCATATGACTTCTAAGACGGAATCAATCAAGTGAACAGTACAGATCCTGAAAACTAATTTCACCTTCATAAGGTCTGGTTATCTGTGTGGCAGACATGAGGTTTGTCAGCCCCATTTCAGTCTGACCAGGTTCACCGCCGCATCAAGAATTTTAATGAAGCGATACTGTAATATGTATGAAAGATGACACTAAGATGAATTCACAAAAAGCCAAGTCTCCATGAAATATGAACAATTACTGAAGGCTTCGCCCCCCACTTAGCTCACATAAAATGCCCATTTAAAAAGCCTTTGTCTTGTTAATCTTTCACAAGTTTGTGTATGGCTTTTCATTATCCTTAAGCAATATTAGAACAGCAAATGAGGGCCTGACACCAACAGTTCAGAGTTTTTATGACAGCAGGGTAACATGACCATGCTAAACACAGAGAATTAATTTTCCCAGGACTGTTCTTACTGTTGTACAATTCCTAGCTCATAGTCATTGAGTATATTCAGAATACATGAACAGACCTGAAGGAGAGTTGACCATCCCTCCTGTGACCAGTGAAATAATTTTGGTGACTATTGTAGTGTTTCTTACTGAGGAATAACTGGAAACAGGCATTCTATGTCCCTTGCTTTCAGCCAAAGTTTTACTCTTGCTTTTGCTCTAGTCAGAGAAGTTATGCTGAGAATGAACAACTGAGAAAGTAAGTCAGGGATCAAATTATGTGACTCTTCATTTAATTTTGTGCACTTTTTTTAGAAAAATGTACCTTCTCTGGATAAAATTGCTTAACACTATCTTTTTTGAAGGCTGTTATACAAAAAGAAGTTTGAGAAATGGTCTCAGTTAATAAAAAGGGCTCTGGGAAAAACACCAAAATAACTCGTTGTACTCTTCCACAGACCTAGTGTGGCCAGTAGGTCTAGGGAGGTGATTGTGCCCCTGTACTCAACATTGGTGAGGCCACACCTTGAGTCCTGTGTCCAGGTCTGGGCTCCTCACCACAAGAAGGACATGGAGGTCCTGGAGCACATCCAGAGAAGGGCAACTAGGCTGGTGAAGGGGCTGGAGGGCTAATCCTATGAGGAGCGGCTGAGGGAGCTGGGGCTGTTTAGCCTGGAGAAGAGGAGGCTGAGGGGAGACCTTATCACCACCTACAGCTATCTGGAGGGAGGTTATAGAGAGATAGGTGATGGCCTCTTCAGCCAGGTGACAGGTGATAGGACAAGGGGGAATGGCATGAAGCTGTGCCAGGGCAGGTTTAGATTGGATGTTAGGAAAAAATTTTTTACTGAAAGAGTTGTCAGGGCCTGGAACAGGCTGCCCAGGGAGGGGGTTGAATCACCTTCCCTGGATGTGTTTAAAAGATGGGTAGATGAGGTACTTAGGGATATGGTTTAGTTCAAGATGAGAATAGTTGGACTTGATGATCTTAAAGGTCTTTTCCAACCTTGTGATTCTGTGTTGAGAAGGCTGTAATAGTTGGGGTTTCAACTCTTAGATAAGCACTTAACATTATTTCATTTAGTGAAATAATCTTTCTGATCATTCTGGTAGTTTAATTTTCATTTCATATGGGTGTATACTTGAACCCATTTTCACAAAGATTGCTGTGATGTCTTTATCTGCTATAACAGTCATTAAGCAGAGCATGATGTTGTATGTGTCTGACTGTTAGAATACCAAGCTTCATTTCAGTGCCTATCCTATTGTGGGACAGTTGTCTTTCCCATGGAAGGGAAGTCTCCTATGGATGTGATGGACATCCAATCTATTTCTCCTTCCTTTCTCTCTCTTGTATGACTAAAAAGGTTCATAAGCTTCTTCAGTTTCTAATGGTCAGTTAGTTGAAAACAAGGACCTACCAAAGCTAAGGAGGGAAGAGATAGTTTAAAATATTGGGGAGGTTTGCATATATAAAGAGGATGAGATATTTTGAAAAGCTGAGGTACACTTTAATACCTACTTATGAAATGCTCAGCTTTGTTTTGAAGTAATTTTTTTTCCAAATTCACTTCTAAGTTTGAATTCACATTGTTGTTTGGTTACAGCTGTTGAATTTTGCACAAACACTGGAAAATTCCACTGTTCAAAAATGGAAATAAAAGATATTTTCCTTCATGTGGTACATTATACAAGGCTTTCTGTTTTATCAGCATAGCCAACTTACTAAAGAAAGAAATATTGTCAGTTGAATATTGTCTGGACAGTTATTTTTGACTGTGAAAGTTTGTTTGAAACCCTTAGTCAGGTACTGCATTTCTTGCATAAGATTGAAAAAGAAAGTTGTTTTGAAGCAAAACATTATATATATTATATATAATAATATATAATATATAATTATATATAATATATAATATATAAAATATATAATTATAATAATATATATTATATATAATATATATTATATATATTATATATATTATATGATATATATATATTATATCAACATATCGGTATATCCCCATATTTTCAGTACTGCAGTGAAGTGACTTAAATATCCTTTTTTTGCTTTGTTCACTTGTATCATTCACATGCTGAAAAGTTTGTCTTTTGTGAAAATTTAACATAGCTGTATGTGATTTGGAGTCCATGAAGGCCCTATGTCTTTCACTTTGAAATAATCTTTTTAAGTAGTTCAGTCCTTATTCTCTACGTGTGAGTTTCTTCAGCAAAAATGAAAATAAAGACTGCATTTTAACAATAGACTTAAAATGATCTTGAGAGGTGAAGACAGTTTAGAAAGCTCCACTCCGACATGTTTCCCTGTGTGTTAGATTAACGGTCATTGGGACCACAGCCCTGGTTAGGCTGCACCTCAAGTGCCTTGTTCAGTTTTGGGCACCACAGTATAGGAAGGACATTGAGGTGCTGAAGAGGGTGCAGAGAAGGACAACTAGGCTAATTAGGGGTCTGGAGAACAGGTCTTATGGGGAGAGGCTGAGGGAGCTGGGGCTGTTCAGCCTGGAGAAAAGGAGGCTGATTGGAGACCTTATTGCTCTCTACAGATACCTGAAAGGACATTGTAATGAGGTGGGTGTTGGCCTCTTCTCCCTAATAACTTGTGACAGGATAAGAGGCAATGCATTGAGGTTGCACTAGGGGATGTTCAGATTGGATATGAGGAAAAATTTCTTCACCCAAAGAATGGTGAAGCATTGGAACAGGCTGCCCAGGGATGTAGTGGAATAGACATCCCTGAGGCTGTTCAAATAACAGGTAGATTTGGCACTTCAGGAGAGAGTTTAGAGGTTACAGTGGTGTAGTGCTGAGAGCTGGACTTGATGATCTTTAAGATCTTTTCCAACCTTGATGATTCTCTTATTCTAACGGAGTGGATCTAATGGATCTAGTGTACCCAACTAACCAACAAAACATCCTTCCACCCAAAAAAACCCAACTAACAAACAAAAACCAACCCAACAACTAAAGAAGGAACAGTCCTGTGGGAGGACAGGAATGTCTTTTCTGTATCTTGGAATTAGACCTCAAGACCTGCTAGTAAGGGACATTGTAATCAAGGTATTAAGCAGTGACAAATTTGTTGGGTTAATTGCAAGTAGTCTGCACCCCAGTTGTGTTTGATGTAAACTGCACCTTGCATTTAAGATCTGTTTGTCATTATGGTGATCCCAACAGAAAAAAATGTAATCAAAGCTTTTTTTTTTTTCCTTTTGTCTTTAATCACATGACTCATAATACAAAGCTTATTGAGGATTTTTGTCCATCAAGAAGTGCTTTGAATCAACATGACCTTACCGGATCTCTAAGGAAGGATTACATAAACCATGTTATTAACTTTTCCTTAAAGTGCCAAATACATATTTTTATTTCAATAACAGACATCAATAGGAATTGTAAAGATTACTGCCCTTTTTATTAGGATTTTTTCCCTTTACTTTCTTTTAAAGCCTTTTATGTCCTGTAACAACATAAAACCTGGAAGCTAGCTCCAGTGCCAAAATTATCCCAAAGGAGTATAGTCTGTAAGTAGGAAAAAAAAAACAGTACTTGAAAGATTTCTTTGTTTTGCTAACATTCTTAGTTACATTGGGGAATACAACTTGTTTCAAGAATACTTTGTTTCTATTCTTCCACTTACTGTTTCCTGTCTCCTTTCACCACTTTTCTACCTTTTTTTTTAACCTCATATGCATTCAGGTAACCTTATTTCCCACAAAGTGGAGAAGAGGATTTTAATTTGTTCATTTCTTTTTATGAAATTCGAATACTATGGACCATATAGGCCATAACTCATGAAAAGTACTGACTTACATAAATCATAAAACAGTTTGGGTTAGAAGTGACCTTTAAAGATCATCCAGTCTAACCCCATTGCTGTGGGCACGGACATCTTTAACAAGATCAGGTTGCTCAAAGCACCTCCCAAACTGAATAAGAACACTTCCAATGGTGGGGTGTCCTGGCTTTAGCTAGGATAGGGTTAATTTTCACCAGACGTTGGGATGGAGTACAGCCAGGAGGTGACCCAGACTAACCAAAGGAGGTATTCAATTCCATATGATGTCAAGCTCAGCATAAAAGTCTGCTGGTCAAGGAAGAGTGGTGTAGCTCCAGGACATGCAGCTTGGGAACAGTCAGGCTTTGGGACAGGTCTGAGCTGTATGGTTCTGTGGTAATCTGTATTGTGTATCACCAATTTTGTATGGTTTAAGTCCTGTCATTTTTATTTTCTTCCCTTTTTGCTGTCCCAGTAAACTATCCTTATCCCAATCCCTGTGGTTTGCCTTTGTTTCCCCATTATCCTCCCCATCCTGCCAGGGAGGGGTGAATGAGTGGCCCATGGTGCCCAGCTGTGGCTGGGACTAAACCATGACATGGGACTTCCACAGCTTCTCTGGGCAAACTTTTTCAGTGTCACCACCCTCTTCCTTGTATCCCCCCTACATCTACCTTTTGCCCTAGCACTACAGGTCCTGGTAAAAAAAAAAGCCTTCATCTTCCTTAAAAGCTCCCTTTATATATCGAAAAGCTGCAGTAAGGCTCTCCAGAGCATTCTCTTCTCTAGGCTGAACAACCCCAGCTCTCTCAGCCTGTCACAACAAGAGAGGTGCTCCAGCCCTCTGATCATCTTGTCTCTCTTCCAACAGGTTCATGCCTTCTTGGGGCCCCCAGATCTGGACAGTAGTGGGGTAGAGGGGTAGAATCACCTGCCTTGCCCTGTTGGCCATGCTCCTTTTGAAGCAGCTCAGGATGCAGTTGGCATTCTGCACTGCAAGCACATGCTGTTGGCTCACGTGCAGTCTTTTACCTACCAGTGTCCCCAAGTCCTTCTCTACAGGGCTGCTCTTAATCATCCCCCATTCTGTACAGATACCAGAGGTTGCCCCAATCCATGTGCAGAACCTTTCCCCTGGCCTTATTAAACTTCATGAGGTTCACATGAACCCACTCCTCAAGCCTGTCAAGGTCTCTCTGTATGACATCCCCTCCCTCCACTGAATTAACTGCACCAGTCAGCTTGCTGTTCTCTGCAAACTTGCTGAGGGTGTGCTAGATCCTACTAACTATGTTTTTGATGCAGATCTTTGTCCTGGTTTCAGCTTGGATAGAGTTAATTTTCTTTCTGGTAGCTGTTACAGTGTTGTGTTTTGGATTTACTATGAAAATAATGATGATAAAACTAATGTTTAGTTGTATTTACAGTTAAATCAGGGACTTTTCAGCTTCCAAGGCCTTGCCAGTGAGGAGGCATGAGCTTGCTGCAGGAGGTGCAAAGGAAGCTGGGAAGGGGCACAGCAAGGGCAGCTGGCCCAATCTGGCCAAAGAGATACTCCATATCATATAATGCCATGCTCATCAGGTCAACTGGGGGAGTTGGCCAGGAATGGCCATGGCTCAGGAATTACCTGGCAAGCAATTGTGCTGTTCATAATTTTTTTCTCATATTTTTATTGTTGTTTTTATTGTAATTATTAATATATTTTCCCTTTTCTTTCCTATTAAACTGTTTTTATCTGAACCCAAAAGTTCCAATTTTTTTTCAGTTTTCTCCCCGTCCCATTTGTGGGGGAAGAAGTGAGTGAACAGCTGTGTGGGTTTTTTATTTGCCTGCTGACTTAAACTGCAACAGTTTTAAATAGCATTGTCCCTCAAGCATGGAGCCTTGAGGCACACTACTAATATTTTGTTTCCACTGGGACATTGAGCCATCTATTGCAAGTCTTTGAACATGTCCATCCAGCCAGTTTCTTAGACATCTAACAGACATCAATTCTCTGTCTCTGCAATTTAGAAGAAGGCTGGAGGACTGCAAGTGAAGTTGGACCTTGAATAAATTTGGCACTCCACATTTCAGTATATCAAGGAGTTATTATAGCATCTTCATTAGAAACTTCTGGTCATCTTTTCTGCCAAATTGATTTTTGCTGTATTGAGACCCAGTCAGTCACAGTGGCAGTCGTATTCTTGTAATTGTAGACGGTTAACAAAAAATATATACAGATAATAATTGAACACCATATTTTTCTCACTTCTTCCTTCTTTAGGACATAAAACCTCAATCTTATGTATGTGTTCCACACAGGGTTAAATTCTAAAGAATTTTCTTTATTACTGGAAAGTTTCATTGTGTGTTGCTGATTATTCAAGCCCTGCAAGAGGAAGCTCATGCACACAAGCCTGACAGCCCCACTTGGAAAACTGTCATATGGAATCATTTGGAAGCATTTGGGTAAGGAAGGACAGTGTATTTTGACGTTCAAGATTTGAATTTTTAGTGTATTCTCTAGTGTGCTAAAATATGGTGGACCCTGTTTATACTGCCTGAGGCACGTGTGATGTTGCAGGATCTAGTGTGGTTTGCATCTACATACAACTTTACACTGTGCCAGCTCACTGTCTCTTATCATTGGTTAGTAGTAAGTGCACCTGTATTCTTGCACTGGCCAGTTCTTAGTAAGAGCAGACTGGTTCCCTAACACTTGTACAGGGAACTAAATTTGCGTGCTATACTTAGGTGGCGTTTATTTTCTCCAAACACAAGAGTTGTGTAATCCTTTTCTATTCTTAATAACTTTTAAAAAAATAATTCTGTTAAAGAAACAAAAAATGGTGTTAACTCTCAGGAGACTACCAACCAAAGCATAAGATATTTTTTTCCAAAAGAAAAATTTGTCTTTTTCTCATTAGTTTCTCTTGGCTTGCACCATAAAATATTCTTGCTGGTCTAGCTGTCTGCAACCAGACTGGTTTATGCATGTGTATGGGGCCAAAAGAATCTCTGGTTTAACTTCATAATCTTCAAAGAAGTTCCACCAGGCACAAATTTCATGCATAGTATGTTCTCTTTCCAAGGCTCTGCATGCATTTACTCAACATGAAAAATGTTCATAAAGATATAAATTATGTATATTATGTGTTAATATAGATGTATGTCACATCCAACAAAACAGAATATAATGATTTTCAAGTACAGAATTAAAATACATTTTTCATTCTGTATCAACTTAGTATTTATGCAGGGTTTGGGTTTTTTTGGTGTTTTTTTAATGACAGAAGTCTTAGGATGAAATAAGCTGCATTATTTTGAGATAATGACAGAATGACTGAGAAGTGACATTGCTAGGAAACAGTTCAAGTCAGTAACTTCAGTCCTTTGTAGGAGTTAAACAATTTTATAATGAGAATATGAAATTGAAATTCCAGTGAGGTTGGTTAAATACACTAAATTTACTTAAAATAAAATGATCTACAAGAACGACTCTTGTGTAGGATTTGTATTCCCCAAAGATATGGGACAGATGAACAGAAAGTTGAAGGATAAGGGCAGAAGACAACAGGAAAGGTCCTGGAAAGGAAATCTCTGCATTTAGGAGATGTTGGGAACAAGAGACTCTTGTGGTCTGAGCTGGATGATCCATGAAACAATTTGGCAGCCTTGGAGGAGAAAAATATTCTTATTTGTTGAGCTGAGGTGAATTGGTTTCTTTGCCAGAAGGAAAAAAGTTGTAAAGATGACAGGTAACAGTGAAAGGGAAGTGTATGGAGCTAGTAAAAGCTTGAATACAGGGTGGGAGGGAGAATATTCACTCTTAAAAGCCTGTCTCCCCTCAAAATAGTCAAGCATATCTCCATAATATGTTTTGGAGCCAGTTAGCTATCTGGGCTAGTACTGTGATTACAGACAGAGTAATATGACATTGTATTTGTAACTTCTTGATTGATGCAAGGGAATGAACTCTACAGCCTCAAAAACAAGCTGTCACTTTGTGGTCTGGTGTAAATTCCGTGAGAAATATTATTATCCCATGGGCTCTTTAACTTTTAGCTGATTTACCTCATCAGGAGGGTGTCAGGCTGTTTCTAACAGAAAAACTTGCTGGGTGAGGAGGGACAGGGTAAAATAAAACTGCACTTTAAGTGAGCCAAAATAGTATGGCTGTGTTACTGTAATGGAGAAAGTGAATAGTTAACTAATGCCCTCAATACCTTTCACTCCCTCTAACTTCTTTGCAGACCTTTTTCACACAAAAACGTTTTGTCTAAGAAAAAACTTGCCAAGAAGGCAGTTGCTAAAACAAAGTGTCTGAGCTAGGTCCTACCCTAAGGACACAGTCTACAATGTGCTTCCTCTCCCAAGGGGAGCTGTGAAGAAATCACTGCCCCGTAACACATCACTCCTTCCTTTTATTGGTAACAGGGTTTCATGAAGAGGAGCTAAGGAAACACTGTTTTGCTGTCTGCTGTTCTGTGTGTCTTGTGTCCTTCTCTTCCTAGTAAGTAGGAAACAGACCTCAGGTTTCTCCCCAGCATAATAACATTTTACGAGTTTATAGAGAAATACACACAGATTTGTTCTTGCTATTTACAGCATACATCACACCCTCTGCTCTCAATGTCACTTTTGATTTAATTTACAGAGAAGTACAAGAGGTCAAATACCTTTCATATTATATGCAGCCCTCTTTTTCTGTTTTGGAGGGAGATGTGACCACTGGACTATTTCGTTGGCTTCAAATTCGGGAGTATTTATTGAGGAAAAATATAATTTATGGATGACCAGACCCATCTCTCTATAGATGACTTGAGTTGTTATGACCAGAGCTATCACTGTTGGGTCTGCAGCTCACCCAATTAAGAGATAACCTTGTATGTAGTCTGACCTCAAATTCAGTGTGTTTATAGCTATGCTGCACATAGCATAATGTTTAGACGCACTTTAGGATATGGAACATTTTAGGTATCAACTATTGCTTCTTGTATTTTTTACTAGCGAAGTATTAGTGTTAAAGAACTACTTATTTATGAAGAAAAGTAATTAGGTTTCATTGTTACACATTCAAAGATAATCCCAGAGATTTTATTTGAACACTTGTTTTGGTTTCTATACTTCTAACACTTATTTTTCCCTCCTGCCCATCACCTTTCAGCAGTAGCTCTATGACTTTATACATCTGCTGGCAGCTTTGCTAAGTATGTCCATGCATTCCTTTACACCTTGCAAGACTGTAAATGTAATCCAGTGCCAGGCTGTCACAGGAAGCTGTGGATGTGGGATACTGCAAATCAGAGGTGCGGTAGGAGAGACGAGTGTGTGCAGCAGATAACTGTACTTGATTAGCTAGATTTAAATAGTGTTGGATGAATTTGCCAGGTGAAAATAAAAATTGTCGGTTCAGTTTAATTTCATGGTGAATCAAACAAGGAAATTAGATTCTGCTACTCTGTTAGTTTGACATCTACAGCAAGTGACAATTAGAGATGATGAGAGAACTTATATTTATTCCAAAATTCTTGATTTCTTTTTTTCTGATGGGCATGTAACTTTTATTTACCCTTCCTCTGCAGAAATATCTAAGATATTATTTGATTGGCAACTTGTGGAGTTCAGGAATTCATTATTTTATTAAGTTCTTTTTTTGCTAGAGTGCTGCAGTTAGATTTAGAGATAAATTGGCAGTTTCTGAAGTCTGTATTTCATTGAAATCACTTCTTGGGATGAGACATTTCAGCCACAGGTACTCAGCAAGGAATAAAAGTTGTTACAGAAGAGTCACGTTAATGGCTTAAACAAGGAAAGATTGCAGTTCAATGAAGTAGGATAAAGGCAGTGTGAAAGAAACTACTTTTGCTCTACCTGGTCACTTAGTTCACTCCTGACTTTCTTCATTACCCTCAGAAGAAAAGATTAAATAACAAATCAAAACACAAACACATTCTTTAAAAGCACTCCCAAAGTCCAAATTCAAATTAAGTGATCTTCACACTTAAATTAGGGTTCAAACAGCATGAAAAATCAAGCAGAACTGAGGCGTGAAATGATTGTATATGAGGTCGTATTCACTTCCCAGCCTGTGCAGTGGATTTTGTATGTAGGAAGCCTTAGATTTAGCAGCAATGCAGAAATAGCATGAAGAAATTATTTCCCACCTTATTTTGCTACTTCGGATAGAAATGCATTGTTGTCTGGCAACTGTGAGGAAGTCATCAAACAAACATAGAAAAATGGAGGAAAAAATCATTATGACACATTCTAAAGGAAAAACAAATCTCATATCCTGCAGTAGCTAGCCTTACATTGTAATACACTGTGAAAAAAATGTATATATTCTCGCTGCAGTTCCCCACCTGTTAAACGAAGAAAATATTTATTTTATTTCATCTTCTGCCTTGCCCACATCTCCTTTATGATCTTAAAGGCCGGGCTAAAATGTTTTTACATACCACTAGTTGGGAATCCAACAGTATCAGTCTAAGTAGTCTGGGAGCTTTGCTTTGGCCCCTATTCTGCTATTTTTGTAGAAGCCAGTCTCAAGCTTCCAGTTTTCTTACACAGTTACTTTTAGGTTGTTGTAAACGGCTGATCAAACACTCATGTGGCCTCTCTGTGCTCTGTAATTCTTTCATGTTTGTGTGTGAAGAAAAGGAGACATACATGTGTATGGGCCATCTCCTACTGTCTTCACCCTGTCTCTCCAATGCAGGCTCTTTAATATGAAGATGGTTATTAAAACGTCAGTTAACTGTCACGTCCTGCATAGCTGATATCTGGGAAGGAACTGTCCAGGATAAGTAACTCTTGATGAGGTTGTTGGCTTTTTTCCTTTTATTTCCTTTAAAAATTGCTTAAAAGTGAAAATCAAATATATAGCACCAAAAAAAAAAAAAAAATTAATTACACTATGATATTTTGCATGATTCCCTATATTTCTATAAACCCCATTGCAAAGGTCCCACAAAGGAAACACAGACTGTCTTTTATTTCACATCCACTAAGGTACTATCTGCATCCTGTATGTCTGATGTTACCAATTTTTCACAGCTTTTCACTGTAGGGTACCCTAGTGTTTGTGCTAGCAAGATAAATTATATACTTTTGGGTTGGATTTATTTTTTTTTTTTTAACTTGCATGCAGTCCAAAAAGTTTACACTTTAAACACAGTCCCAACAGTTTTTTGGAAATTATTGGTTTTGAAACCAGGCCATGATTGAAAGAAAATTCGGGGAAAAGTGGTACATCATCTAAAAAGACTTGATTCAATGTGGGGGTTTTTTTTTAATTTGTGTGGTGTGCTTTTACCCTGCATATGGATTGCCAGGAAAAAAACACAGGCAAAGAAAAAGATTTAGGAAAAGGGTAAGGCATATCTTCAATGAGGCAGTGAGACCATTAGTTTTGTTTCAGGGGAGTCTGTATATGGAAAAGGTTTCACATGCTGTTGTTGGTATGCTCCCAAATTGGGGTCTGTTGGCAAAAATGTGTCCTGTTTGTTGAAACTAACCTGGTTCATAATATCTTTAGAAATTAAACAAGCCTAAGATAATACAGTCAAAAAAAAAAAAAATAGCTGAACCACTGCATTTGTTCAGACATGTTTTATGAAGACTTTTATTGGAAAACATGATTTTGGCAATAACCTCCCTTCTCATAGTTTGGCATAATTAGTCCTGGAAATAAGATGCTATTACCTTCTTGCGAAGGTAATGGAGTTCCTGAAAATATTGTTAGCTTTTAAAATCAAAAAATCAAGTGAGCGTTTATGTGACTCTAAACTTTACCCAGAAACCTGATTTCTTTTTTTTTTTTTTCATGCTGAACCTTTAAAATCACATACAAACTCTTGAAATCCTCATAGAGCTTTGTGGTTTCTGACTGATGCCAGGACTCAAAGCAGAAATGATAAATTCCATGAGAAAAGGGTTTTTTTTCCTTTGTAATTAAGATCTAGCTAAAACCAGAAAGCAATGAAAATCCCACAAAAAACATGTCATTCTGAGTCTTTCTGCCTCATTTCCAAACCAAGGAGTTTGGATAACTTCAGATTTTTTTCTTTTTGGATCCAATTTGCACCTCATTTGTCCATCATTGTTATAGAAACCACCTCCCAGAGTGTGCTTGCTTTTAGTCCAAATTTATTTGGCCTGATTTTTATGTTCTGGAATGTCTGGGGAACTAGAATTGCATGAAACCAAACAGTTTCATGTGCATATGATGTTCATTTTAACACAACTGCACAGAAATGTCATTTGAAATTATACTTTCATACAAATACCGGATTTCAAAATGAATTTTAGTGTTTTGGTTCAGACCAAAAATGTGATTTTGAAGCTAATGCCCTAGTTGCTACCACTCAATTGAGTTTTTTTCAGGGGGAAGCTAAACCAATAGCTTCATCAAATAATATTCTCTGTCTCTTAATTGGGATGCAAGATCCAAGCTACCACAACTTCCTTATGCAGCCCAGATCTGTGTGCCTTCTGGGGACATTCAGTCCATAGGAACAAACCAAATTTTGTCCAGAACATAACCCTGAATGACTTGTAGCAGACATAGTGCCCTCAACATTAACTGCTTGGATGTAATAATTGCTCCTACTGGTCCAAATTACTTACTGACGTAGCCATAGCTGGTTTTAGTAACTGAGATGCATTTTATATGCTGTATTAAAATATTTAAAAACCCCTAATGCAATAGATAAAGTCAGAAGCAGGCTTGAAGTCCATGTCCACCTCTGAATGTCAGAGATGAGACAATAAATAGCTGTTGTTAAATCTTTGATCTAATAACTTTTACAGTTTAAATACGAGATTCCTAACCAACAAAAACCTGTTTTCAAAACTGCTTCAGACACTGTCTAAGATGGTGACAATTAAATTGCCTTGTGCCATGTAGAAAGGCTCAGCAGATTTTCATTTATATGTAATGAAGATCTTGCAGGGGAGCTAAGTATGAATGCTAGCCTTGATATCTGGTGAGGATTAGGTAATGTGAAAATATACTGGGGCTGCTTCTAGCTCCATTTGGCATGTTGTGTTTGGATAAAACCTGACATTGGTATTGTAGAGCTTCCTTATACTCAGTTCATTAGACAGTTTAAAGACAGAGAGTTTTATCAGTAAAAAAAAAATAAAAGAAAAAAGAAGATTAATTGAGCCTGACATGCCATGTTGAATGCATGTGTTTACTGAGTTTCTAGAGTACCATCTCAGTTTCCATCAGATTGCCTGTCCTGGGACTGTGTGGAAGACTCTGCCCCTAAAACTGGTCTTCTGGCTTTCTAGTATGATATGCCTTTTTGGGGAATGGGAAATATGGGCAGACTTGGCAGGCCACTGATCAAGAGTGAGCTGCTGGGAGAATTTGCACTATTGGCATCTCCAGCTGAACCTGTCCCCAAATCCTGTCTGTGCAGGTCCTACCAGAGAGGAGGAAGGTGAGTGTCCACATCTGCTGAGTGGCCTGTCTGCACCTTATTAGCGACAGAGACCACACCAAAACTTTTAGTATTCCCCAGTGGGATTTTGACATATTATGTGTAACTTTAAAAAAACCCTTAGTATTAGATTAAGTTACCCCAGTATTTCTGCTTGCATAGATTACAGTATTATTGCAGTGAAATTCTGGTTTAAATCAAATTAAAATAACAACAATTTCTTCAAAAGGGAAAATCTAATGAAAAATTTTCTTTTTCACTAATTCAAGGATGAATAGATTTTTTTTTAAAATTTATATATATACATATTTAAAATCACACACATACATACATAGGTATATAACCACATTCTGGCACCAAACAAAACTGAAAAGCAACAAATCCCTAGTAGAATCTAATTTGTGATTGTTACATATTTTCACTAAACATAATAAGAAATGCAAGTGCAAGTTTAGCGCTACATTGCATTTCGTAAATGAAAGCAGGAGTATGAAAAGAAACTGGAATAAAGAGCCACAGAACAGCAGTATAACCCTGAGAAAAGGTGAATGTGGAAAGCTGGGACTTAGAATGGGAGGGTGTTTCAATATTTTGGGTACTTTCTTCTCTTGTTTCTCCTGTTTTAGGGAAATAGATTTATTTATATTAGTACTTCGCCAATTTTATTTCCAATAACAACTATTTGTCAGAAAATTTAGCCCATCTTGAAAAAGAGTTAAAAATGTATTTCCTCACTAATGTTTAAATCTGGCTGATGTACTTAAACTTTGACAGTAAGCAAACAATAGCACACTTTTCTCATAGAAATAAGCTTATATATTCAGGATTTCTTTCTTTTTTTTTTCTTTTGAATAAGCATATGTGCAACAAGTCAGATCAGGTCACATCTTTTAGAAATGCTTTTCCTTTTAGGCTAAATGCTGGAATAAATATGTTCACTACCTATTAAACTCTTGAGCTTTCAAAACAGATTTAAATGAGTGGCAGAAGTACAGAGCTAGCCATCTCTAATAATTTAATAACCATCTTGCACCTTAGCACACCATTTACCACATGAACCTGAAATCAAGAGAAACTTGAAAACACTCATTCTAAGGCATTTCTTATATTCAAAATTCAATTGCGCCAATTAAAAGGAAGAACAAAAAAACCCACTTCCTTTGTCACTCTAAAAATTAATATAATAATGATAAACAACTTGACAGAAAAACATATTACAGCAAACAGCTTTTCAGACTTATTGAATCTCCACTTTCCTATGTCTTTTATTTTACTGAGGAGGCTAATTGATGTTCAAGTATATTAGTGGAATCACATAAACAACATAAATATTTAAAAGTGGGCTACCTTTCGGGAACTCTAATAAAGAAACTGCTGACTTTGTTCTTAAACAAGCAACCTCCCTTTTACCTCCCAAATCCAGCTCCATTAGTGGAGCTGACTTCCATTGAACATGCTGTCGAAAATAGGCACAAATATATGTCACTGGAGATCTTAATTAACCATTATCATTAAAGGAGGCTTAGTTAAATGCTTTTGAGACCAGATATTTTCTATATATGTCACCTTATTCTTGAGGGGTATGTTCAAAGCATTAATTTAAAATAATATAGTCTAGAAAGATACAAAACTTAATTTAGGCTGACTGATAAAAACCTGCGGTTGTCCTGTGATTTCTGAAGTATCATTATTTAAAGGTAAGTATATTCTTGATAAAGAGAAGGGAATTTGCCTCTTTTTTTTAATACTTAAATATAAATATCTATTTTAATCACTTTTTGTTACAGTGAGTATATGTTTATCTCAGATTACAACCATCACCACTCAGTATTTAGGCATGACTCAAAATATCATTGCAATGTATCACACAATACATAAAACAATCTTCAAAAATATTAATTATCAATTTGAAAACTATCTATTTCAACTGTAACATAATGCTGTGGTTCATTACCTGCATATACACTCTCTTCAGAGTACTAATGGCTACATGCAGATATTCCAAATGACTTCATAAACACAGGAGCACAGACTGTTAAGCAGTGATTAATTTCTGCAAGACCACGTGAAGTCCCATAATTCTTTAACGGTGTCAAAGTGATGTATAGCATGAGCACATGCATTGGCTGGCTCAGCAAAATGCCCATGGGACGTATCAGGGATGTATCTCCTTGGTAAGCTCTGTAGGGATTTAAATCACCTTGAAAAACAAGCTATGGACAAGAAACTTCCATGTGTGAGTGCTTTGTTTGAAAGAGAGTAGTTATTATCTCTTAAAGGTATAACAGTTCTTATAATACTCACATGGAGGATGTACAAAAAGGTTGTGCCTTTTCACAAAGGCCCTGAACACTGTCAAAGGATGTTTTCTTCCTTTTTTTCTGTTCATAATTTACATTGGTTTTTTTTTTTTTATTTTCCTTGACATTATATGTGTCATAAATAAAGGTTCCTTCTCAACAGTCAAACTGACAGCCAGTTCCATCAAGAGCAATCCATGAGATTAAATTATCTAGAAAAATGAAGTATGTTTCTATATCAATAAAAATTGCTCAGTGATGTGCTGCCCCAAGTTTTATGTGACCTAGTAGTAGTGATGTTGTGATGTCAGCTGTAACATGCTTCCTACACCACCAGCTATTTGCTACAAGGTAGATAATAAATAGGTAAGTTTTGATACAGTGGCAAATTTGAGACATTATAGACTATGTTCCTTACTCACCTGAAGTGGTCCTTTCTAAGGCCTTCACAAATTCTACTGAAATAAAATTCTCATCATCAATGTAACACTCCAATATGGGTAAGAGTAGTAGTGTAATAGTCTTGACAGTGCTTCCCTTCCTCACACATGCCTAGTGATATACTAATTCAGAGTCATGGAAAAGGGTTGATGTAAAGTCAACAAAATGACTTGACAAGCAGCTTGCAATTCAGTGACTGAAGTTTTGGGATTGATTCAGCTTCATTTACTGTAACATATGCAGGAGAAGCCAATTGTTTTGCTAACTGTTGCTCCGTTCTGGCACACTGTACACCAAGGTCATCTCATTACTGAAGCCACAAAACACAAACATCAGTTATAGAAGGTTGTTAACATGCTACATGAAAGCCATAGAGAGGAATGAGGCTCTGGGACATGCTGGTATGCCCTCAGTGCACAGTCCCTCTTCAGTCTCAGCACAGGAAACTTTGTGTTTCCATATCAGTATTAACATGCTTTGCTGTTTGTAGCCTGGCTTACCTTTGAGCTTAGTGGTCACAGGATACTAGATGATATGTTGGTTTGTAGCATGGACAAAAAGCTGAACGGAAGACTGGTTGTGTATGTACTTCCTGCTTAAGAGAGTCAAATGCAATTTGTAGCTCAAGGGATTTGCAGGCTATACCACTTACACCTAAAAGTGTGAAGGGCTTGGGTTTTGTGGTTTGGGTTTTTTTATGTTTCTTTTGTTTTGTATTGTTTTGTTGTGGATTTTTTTATTATTTCAGCTTCTTAAACATTTTTTTTTTTGGCTGTGATAAAGGTTCTTTCATTCACTTATGTGTAATGATAACTTTTAGCATTGAATATTATCTGTAGGATTTTAAAAGATGTGTGTAGTAGGCAACATCAAATATTTGTTGTTTGTTTAAAGGATATATTAGCTGCCATGAAGTTTTAAAAGAGTTGCTTGAAACATTTAATCATTTGTAGAAGTTAAAATTGTAATACCTGCATAGGTAGGTTGATAATAAAAAAAATATATTGAAAGCTGCCTTCTTATGAAAGTCTTCATTGAAGCTTTCACTGCAGGTATAGGAAGAAATTATGGAGTCTTTCACATTTAGTGATACAGGATTGATCAATGGAGATTAAAAATTAGAAGAAGACAGCTACCATCCAATTAATTTGTCATGAACGTCTGCAGAATGATGCCTGGAGTAGTAAGATTGGTCTTCATAGATGAAAGGGAAATCAGGAAATGGATAAAAAGTCAAGGTTTTCATGTAAGTTTGCAAATAACTTTTGACTTCCTAATGACCTTGTATCTTGACTGAGCCAGTGCTTAGAAAATCATACTCCAATGAGCATTGAGAATTTGGGAAAGTTAAGCCTTATTCAAAGTTAAGCCCATGACATGTAGGTTATAAAGTTGAGAGAAACACTGTAGACAGGATTGAAGTAGTCAATGGATGATGTTTTAGGAGTAGTGGTGTTTCTTTTCACTCTAATGGAACAGAAATACTTATGCTTATAGACTTTTTTGCCTGATCCAGCAGTCAATGTAATTGCTTTTATGTGACTGCCCTCTACACATAGTTGTCATGATTCATTGGTTCATCTCACAACTTAATTTCAAATAGATCCAATCAGACAGCCAGAGGCAGCAAGCAGATTGAAAGAAGAATAGGTTATTGCAGGAGAAGGAAGAGAGGATTTCAGATATTCGTGGCCCTCTATCAACATCTCACTTAAAGTGCTACTTCTGATCAGGGTAACTTTTGTGACTATTTAATTCAAACTTCTAGATATTATTAACTAGTTTAAACCAGATCTCAGTTTGTAGCTGCTCATGGGTGCCATGCACAAAGAAGTGGAGCCAGTGTGTATCAGTGTCACCAGCTGTTTTGGGAGCAGAACCTCAGTCACCATGAGAGAGACTCAGGTAATACTACAACAGCTCCAAAAGCATCATTTTTATCTATGCCTCTGAGCAGTTTTCTGCAGAGTAACCTGTTGTTTCTTTTTCTAAGTACAATCACAGGGGTAGATAATTTGGTGGCTATCTTGTTTTGTGTTTCTATATTGTACATCACACATCTTTCTGATAAAAGGCTTTTTTTGAAGATCCACTGAAATAAATGGTGAGACTTCTTTATGCTTGAGTAGGGCAATAAGTTCACTGAGAACAATTAATAAATTTCTCTTTAGAAGGAAAATACTCTTTATTTCAACAACTGAGGTAATGGAAACTATTCCAAGATGGCATCAGTCTCTAACCTTATTTCTTTTAGTTGATTCTTGTCAGCTCCATTTAGTGTAGGCACAAGGCTACCAGTTCAAATGAACCTTCCAACCCTCTTTTTAACACACAGAATTGCCAGTTTTGCATTTTCTTATTCTTGGCAACTGACCAGATATCAGGTAACCTGTGGAATTCGTGTGCAGCCTGTGGTCATAGGAAAAACATTCTACTGTTTAGATAAATTATTTGTTTTCTGGGGTCAATTTGAAGGATTAATTGCTGTTTTTAAAAAATGGTCTTTAATTTTTTAAAGTATGTTTTTACATTACTTTGTTGTTGTGAGTTTTTGTGTTGTACCCTTTCTGGACTGAATATATTAAAAAAAATTTTAAAATGTTAAACAAAATTAAAATAAACTACAAAAAAAATTCCAAACTTTCATAACTAATCATGTCAGTCACAGAGACTTTTGAGAAACACAGTTATTTTCTTTCAATTGTTCTGCAAGAGGTACACAGCATCACCTTCTATCAATTTTACTTTTATCTTCCTTGAATGATGAGCTGGCATTATGAAAGAGTGAGAAATACAGTTTCAATTGTTTTGTGAGCTATAATCATGACACAATTTTATTTATTGATTTATTAATTTAATTAAAAGCAATTTCAGAGCCTGACCCCAGGAACTGAGAGCGCTTTTAACTCTTAATTCATATCTCAGTGAAAGGAGAAAAAGGTGAGGGGAGAGCAGGCTTTGTGAAATACAGAATCTAAACTAAGTAGGTAAAACTAAGAAGGAGATAAAAGATTAAGGGAAATTTTGATACTAGTATGCAATTTCAAATAATGCAGTGTGTAGCTAGTGCAAACTTCAGATACAGTCAGAGCTACATTGGAGATAAGAGGGATGTTGCCCTTGAATATCAATGAAGTATCAATGTTACATTACTAATCTTCTGATAAACGTTACCAAGCAGTCTAGCAGCCCTTGTTTTATCTGTGTGGTCATCAGCTAACATACATCTTCCTGTGCTTCATACCAAAACTCACTTTTGTGAATAAATGCCTCAGAGTGTTGTGTTATGGAAGTTCTTGCCTACAGCTGGTAGTTGTGTTTTTTGTCACTGCCACAGCGCTACACGGTGGCAGTGGCCTGGTGCTGTTTTGAGCAGGGTGACAGGAATTCAGGCTGAGCAGCCAAGTCTGTTCTCTGGTTGGTTTTAATGTAAATAGCAGTGTGGCACTCCAACCTCTTAAGTGATTTTAGGTGATCCTACAGATAAATAGCAGAGAAAGAATAAACTTATGGTTGTTTGAATTATGTTGAACAGTTCCGTTCTTTTGAGAGATGAAGGCTTTTGCCCTTTATTGAAGATAATTTACTGTTTTATTCTTTTGAAAAGATCCAACAAATGGCCTTGTAAATTCATGCTCAGGATGCATTCTATCAGGCACAGGTTTCCTAACTCAGTTAAAGCTACATTATTGTTATTCTTGTTGTTATTATACTGTAAATTATAGCTTGATGATCAGCTGTTAAATCACTGGTAAAACACAGCAAATAAAATAATTTTTTTTCCTTGCTTTTTTCAACAATACAACTGTAATTTTGCTTTAACCAAGTCTTAAGCATTACACACCTGCTCCCCAAATCCTAAATCCCAGCCCTCTCATTCTCTTCAACTCATATGCTGTTCTTTTAAGAAAGTCATAATGCAGCAGTATAATAGCAGTACTGGGAAAAAACAGTATTGCATAATGTTGAGTAATGAAATTGCACAATAGTACTCATACGAAAATTTTACATTAATATTAGTCTTCCAGTCTGAAAGATAAAATCATTGTAATGGAACACTTTCACAGGTATAATTTTGGTTTCTTTGAAAGTGAATAGCTCAATTCAGTACCAGTGTTTATGTAGCAGGAGGATACTTGGACCATAGCAGCAATCCTCCTTTTTCCAAATCAATGTATTGTAACACAAGCATGTATTGGTATTATTTTACTGAATACTACGCTTTTTAAACTCTGTTACATAAGGCATCCTATGACACCTTTTATTCATCATCCATAAATAACAAACTCCCCATTTGCTTGCCTAGGATTAAGTTTTAATGAAAGAAATTAAAATTGAATCTACTTTTTGTGTACAACATTTGGACACCCTGGAGTTTGTCACAGTATGAGAAATGCAAAATAATACAAAAAAATGTAATGATAGTAATGAGAATGAGGATGTAGACTACGGAGACTTTTTCTGTGTATATGCTGCCATAGAATGCAACAACACAGGTATCAGATTATTATTAGTGATTCAGTAGTGCGTTTTAATTTTACTTAGATTTTCTGACTTCCAGTTCCTTATCTGAAACTGCAGTGTTTGTTACTATACCTTGCTGCCCAGAAAGGTCACAAAAGTATTGCATAAATGGCTTCATGGGTTCGTGGGCCCACTGAAAATATTTTGACATGCAGAAAACATTTGTTTTGTCCCTGATCAAAATCTTAACAACTGCTTTTAGTGATGCAGTTACCATTAGTGACCAGTTACCATTTGCCCAATTATCCTGCTGTCAAATGGCTTGGTTTTTCCCAATCACATTTTATATGTAGTATACCTGACCTGTAAAATTATCATTATGCCTAATATCAGCTGATACCTGCACAGAACAGAAGTGATACTGTGCACTTGGGTGAGCATACTTGTGCTGTGCATGTCGCGGAAAGGACAGATAATAATTAGTATCTACAGTCTTGTAAGAAAAAAATAATATTTTTCAAAAATATTTCCACAGAATCACTACATAGAGAACACAGGTAAGAATGCAGAACAAATTAATTTTCTAGCTAAACTTCAAGGAATGGTGTAGAAAAGCAGAAATTCAACAGTTAAGTATATATGTGAGTGTGTATATATATATATATATATATCTACATAATATATATATATTTTTTTAAGTACCATTCAGTGTCTTCCATTTTATGTCTCTGGAGTATTTCCAAAGATGGAAAGCAACACACAACTTCTTAGTCTGATTCAGCTATACTTAAAATAAAGTTTAATGAAAAAGAAGAGGTGAAATATTCCAGAGAGAATATGCTACATTATTTCTTAAAAATGTAACTACAGATATCTCCATAGTAATCCACTTTTGTTGAGAGACTCCTCAAAATTTTTATATAAAATACAGTAGTAGTAATACATTAATTAACAATAATTTTTAATAAATTTTAAAATAGAGACATGGGTTTTGGTATTTCAATTCACAGAATTTTCACAGAATTGTAGGGGTTGGAAGGGATCTCAAGAGATTGAAGCCAACCCCCCTGCCAAACCATATTCCTTAGGACAGATTGCACAGGTAGGCATCCAGATGAGTGGGTCTTGAATATCTCTAGAGAAGGAGACTCCACAACCTCTCTGGGCAGCCTGTCCCAGGGCTCTGTCACCCTCACTGTGTAAAAGTTCTTCCGCATATTGGTGCGGAACTTCCTGTGCTCCAGTTTACAGCCATTGCCCCTTGTCCTATCTCCACAGACCACTGAAAAGGGGTTGGCCAATTCCCCCTGCATCCCATACTTAAGATATTTATAAACATTAATTAGGTCCCCCCTCAGTCTTCTTTTCTCCAGGCTGAACAGCCCCAGCTCACTCAGCCTTTCCTCATACGGGAGATGTTCCAGGCCCTAAATCATCTTCGTAGCTCTCCTCTGGACTCTCTCCAGGAGATCCCTGTCTTTTTTAAAACCAGGGAGGCCAGAACTGGACACAATACTCCAGGTGGGGCCTGACCAGGGCAGAGTAGAGGGGGAGGATCACTTCCTTCGACCTGCTGGCCACACTCTTCCTGATGCATCCCAGGATCCCATTGGCTCTCTTAGCCACCAGGGTACACTGCTGGCTCATGGCCAACCTGTCATCTACCAGGACTCCCAGGTTCTTCTCCGCAGAGCTCTTCTCCAGCAGGTCATCCCCCAGCCTGTACTGATACATGTGATTATTCCTTCCCAGGTGCAAGACTTTACGCTTGCTTTTATTAAACCTCATCAGCCTGTCCAGGTGTCAGCACAGTGTTCCTGCATGTCAGCCACTTCTCCCAGCTTTGTATCATTGGAGTAGTTGCTGAAGGTGGACACTATACCCTCGTCAAGGTTGTCAATGAAGATGTTAAACAAGTCTGGTTCTAACACCAACCCCTGGGGAACACTGCTAGTCACAGGTCTCCTGTTCTTAAATTTGTGTTCTTAAATCACACAATTTTTAGAGGTACTGAACATATGTGAAAAAAATATAAAGTTTTTTTCGTAATCTGTGATTCAAGACATGGAATCATATCTTTTTGCAGATACTTTGCAAACTACGGAGTAAATTTGACTATCAGAAAAATCACTACCTCAAAACACAGATTATTAAGTTTCCAGGACAACCTTCTCTGTATTACAATGAATTAAACAAAATAGAAATAGTTATTTCAGTTGCCTTAGAACCTAATTATTTTAGTGTTAATGAATAATGATGTATTGTTATTTCATAATATCTTCTGTGATAATATTTCACACTTATTCTAAGGTCAAGAGACTGTCCATGGTTTTGTTTCTCTGCTTGTTCTTCGCATCCTGTTTCTGATTTGAATCAGATCTGAAAGGAACCTTGTCTAGAGCTATGGTGTGGGGAAACAGTAAAGACAATTTTGCTACACAGACAAAGTTCTGGACTATTTTGTAGAGCTTAATTCCAAGTTTGATGTGTTAGAGAGAAATTTCAGGGCCGTGTCTTTGCAAGTTTCTGAGCCTATGTGGGCCTGTAATGTGGTGCCACAGTAATCCTGAGGTTAGCAGTATCTTTACCTTCACTGTCCTTTGTGCAACCATGCAGAGATCGCCATTTTTAAAAACCAAAACCAGTCTCATTTTGCTGTGTTGCATTACACAAGTTTTCCCTTGTTGTTTGGATGACATACTTTGTTACAGGTCACAGCTGTTCCTTTTCTACACAGCTAATTCTTCTTGACCAGGTCAACGCCTGTGAACAGGCAGTTCATCATCTTCTTATTCATGTTCTTTGACTTAATCTACCAAACAGGGCTGCCAGAAGTGAATTAAATAATTTCATATCTTTCAGTGCAACTTCATGTTGCATGTTCAGTTTTCAGCATGTCCCAAGTACTTTGCAATATAGTTTTATTACAGGTGGTATAAAATAAAATGCAGATGTTTGTTTTCTGAGAAATATTTGACACACAGACCTAGATATTCATTGTTTCTCTTGAGAGACAGCATAAAAGGAGAAAAATATGAAAACTATAACAAGAACTTTGTTTTGAATAAGATTCCTCTGACTTTTTCATCCCATTCCAAAAGAGAATTAAACTTTAGAAACTCCATGGATTCCCATGCTACAAACACTCTTAATTTTTTACTAACTTCTCATGACATTTTTTGGCATATTTTATATCATTGTGCTAAAAAAACCCCCAAAAACAGAAAGAGGGAAAAAAGGGCAGGTTGCAGAAATGTTTGTAAAATAATAATGCCTGATTTAAGGTTGATTGTGCTAGCTGAACCTGATTTTTGCATAGTGATACATTCTTAATTTCATAATTTCTTAGATATTTTCTTCTGTGACATGACCTTTGCCTAAAACTTATCGCCCATCAGAATAAATCAAAGTTTTGCCATGAAGAGTATGTATAATATGCTAACCTTATTCACTGCAAAATCTGAAAGATGTTTTGTGCCAGAGATTGGGAACTGAGAGATAAAAAGGGTGGTAAAGAATGGGACTTAACTGCCTTATAGAGTGGATTATACATTTCCCAGGAGAGGGAAACATTTACATAGGTAAATAGTTGATGGGCAATAGTGTGATTCTCAGCAGTCACGAACACCTAACATCTTGCTTCCCCAGTATAGCTTTTAAATTATACCCCTCAGCTGCCCTCATTCAGTTGTTTCCTACTGCATGCCTCCTTCACTCCTAGAAGCAGTCCAACATGGTAAACTTCTAGCCCAGCAGAAGGCTTGTCCGTTGTTTTGAACCTAACTAGTAACTTCAGAATAGTATAGGTTTATATGACAGGTACTATGGCTGGAAGTCATCAATATCTGCAGAATGATTTAAATTTACCATGTCAGTCACACTTTCTGAATTTTACCTCATATTAATTTCAATTGCCTGTAAGAACTGGAAGAACTGTGAGATATTTTCTTGTCACTACAATACCAGATTCCGAATGAATTATAATAATTATAATAATTAATAAGTGGTTAAAACGTTTTTTAAAAAAATCTCTCTTAGTTCCTTCTTCTAGTTTATCAAAATGTCATTTAATGGGGTCAGTGAAGTAAGTTCTTTTGCTCCATAAATAGTGTGTGGGAATGAGCAAATGGTAAAAGTGTATGGTGGAAGATAATAGCTGGCAAACAACAGACTCTGGGAGAGGTTTCTATATAGTATTAAATAAATATTGATAAGGGACCTTTTTTTAAAAAGAGAAATCTAAATATCTTTGCAGGGAAATCCTAAAAAACCTATACTAACTAGATTTATCTAATGAATGGTATGCTGTGATTATGTCACCCAGTTGCATTCAAAATTAAATAAGAAAGCTAGACGTTCTTGCATGGATGAAGTGAGACTTTAATGAATAGCAATGGGTATATTCCTATCCTGCTGTGGAATTTATCTGAAAAATCTGTGAGTGCAACAATAATTTATGCTAATTTGATTTATGAGTCTAAGTACCTAAGCAACCAGATAAGACCATACATTCATATATTTGTGTTCCCCTAATTATAGACTTCATGTTTTCTTGACACATTCTGGGGTTTTCGGGTTGTTTTTGTTTTGATTTCTGCTTTCTTTTAGTCATGGTCCATAGAAAACTCTGGTAAATTAGTGTTACTTCTTTTAGCCCAAAGAATGTTTTATATTTTAAATCCACTAATAATGAGCAGTGGTTAAGCATTTTTTTTCTTTTCTGTTGAATGAATCTCATTTGTACCTTCTCTTTTGCTTAATAGTTAGTTTCTATGTTTTGCAAATGAGACAACTCAAATAATAGCCTGAACACAAAAGGTGTAATAATTAATTACAGCATGAATCACCAGCAAATTCTACTTTAATACCCTCTGTATGTACAATAAAGGGGAATCGAAATATTTTTTTCTGTGTGTCAACATTCTCTCTTCTTTTACTTCATTAAATCAAGATGATATAAGTCCCAGGAGACAGGAGTGCAAATTTTAAAGCTGTATTGATTTAACCTTCCCTTTGTAAATATTTCATAGTTCTATAATGTGCAAATGCAGCCATGCACAGAACAAAGGATTGCACTTTTTCTGTTAGTACATAGAAGGGCCATATGACAGTATTTATTATGCCATTTAAACAATATTACATAGGAAAACACATAAGGATATTTTGTCATTGTTATAAATGTCAAGGAGGATTGATACAACACTATTTTTCAAGTGAAATTTTCATTATGAAAGGCCATTTCAAACTGTGACTTTCTTGAAGGAATATAAAGCCATTTGTTAATTACAGTTTCAATAGCTTTTTCTAGCTTTCCCTTCCCACCATAATTTGATGTAGATTTGTTTCATGAAAGGGAATATCGCTCACTGATTCACAGTTTTCTGTTTTCTTCCAGATAATTATCAGTTCTGAAATTTCAATGTCCCAATAATTTTCATAACAGATGAGTGAGGGAAGCTTTTGGGGTGGGGTCTATAATGGATGCTATAAATTCTTCTAGCAGTAAAAAAAATACAGGAAATTGCAGGTACCGAGCCCTGAAGAAGCCTATAGAGGTTTGATGGAGTTTATGACTCTTCTTGAGGCCTCTTTGTAAAAGTATCACCCAAAAGTAGAATAATGATCGGAGAATTTAACAATCACAAGAACTTTTTCTTGACTAGTGCATATTATGCTTTCCAATGTGGATATCTAAGTTGATCTTATAATTAAAGACTTTTTTTCCAGACTCAGAAATGCTGCTGCATTTTGCAATAGGAATCTGTTCTTCACAATTTCAGTTCCAGAAGTGTTAGACTTCAAATCAAAAAGGAAACCTGTTGCTAACAAAAGAAAGCTTCTGGTGGGAAATTTATATTTTAAAATTTCTTTCTGGGCTGATTAAAAGTGTAAATTTTATGTAGAAATTTACAATATCATTCATGTTTCTAGTTCTGCAGATTTTAAAAGATCATATATAAAACAAAGATAATCTGCACCTAATCATAACTGTTCTGACAATAAAATGTCAGTCCCTTTTTCTTTTCAAAGTGCTTTTCTCAGAAATATTTTATTGAGCTGATACCAGTTGATGTTAGCTGAACCTTAATCTTTTTTCCCCTCTATCAATCGTTTAAATTACCGTGTTTTGGAAGATTCAGTGCAGTATTTATTTCCATGAAGTTTCAGTATGACACAGTAGCATGAAGATTACTGAGGATATTCATTTTAGGAACATTATGTTACCTAGTCTGCTCCATTACCATCTGTAAGACGTCACTGAGTCTTAATAAGCATAAAATTTGCTTTAATGACAGATGAAGTCTTTCGCTGTATCAAGACAACTCTTCTTTTTTTAATATATTTAATTTATAACCTCAAGAGTGACTTTGGTTTTCCTAGAAGTCAAGTTTCCAGGAAAACAAGAGAGAAACAATCTGTCATTTATTTACAAATTTTTTTTTGTTTGTTTCTCTTGTCTGTGTATTACCACAAGCTGTCAGTCTACAGAAAACACATGGAATTATTTTTGCTCTGAATAGGGCCTTTACAGCTGTGCTTTTAAGTTAACTATGGTTTCACATATACCTATATATATAGATATATGTAAGGCAAGCTGTACCTGAAGTGTGACAAATGCTCGTCACCTTCACCATCTGCCAAAAAATAGCTTTATATAATTACATAATGAAATGAAATGAAGTCAGGGAAACTAACAATAAAAAAGACCCAGTCTGCTACCATGAGTCCACATGGGCCTCATTATTGGATTCAATGGGATTAATTTTTGACATAATATGCAGAAGTCTGAAAGTTGGAAAAGTTTATTTCTTAAATAGTTACATTTCCATGGAAGTTTGCATGCTATCTCAGTTATAGAGAAACTGAAGTAAGAACTGGGAAGGGCTTAAGTAATAATTCTGGTATGTAATGTGTATTACGACTACACTCTGAATTTTATAATGTTTCATTATATTTAGTCTCTCTGAGATGGAGTTCATTTTCCCCACAGCAGTCCTCATAGCACTGTGCTGTGTTTTGGTAGCTAGAAATCTGTTGATAACACACCAGATCTTTAGCCATTACTGAGTGGTCCTAACACACATCAAGGCTGTCTCTCAACATCCCTCTCTGCCCCAGCAATAGGCTGGCGGTGGGCAAGCTCTCAGGAGGGAACACAGCCAGCCCAGCTGAACCAAAGCGACAAAAGACATATTTCATCCCAGATAACATCTGCTCAGCTATAAGAAGCTGAGAGAAAGGGTGAGGAAGTAGGGGCATTTTTTTTTTTACAATGTTTGTCTTCCAGAGCAACCACGACAGGTACTGAAGCTCTGCTCTCTGGTTAAGTGGCTAGATCTTGCCTGCTGATAAGTAGAGAAAAATCTTTTGGTTTTGCACATGGCCTCTTGATTTTTCTGTATTAAACTGCTTTTATCTTGACCCATAAGTTTGGGGTTGTTTTTCTCCATTTTATTTTTCTCCAGTCCCTGTCCTGCTGAACAAGGGAGTGGTGGAACAGCTTGGTGGGCAACTGGTGTCCAGCTAAGGTTAAACCATCACATTCATAAATTTGTCCTGGGTCTCCCTCATGATCTCTTATCCTCTATTCATATCAGGATTAGAGAAAAGCCTAAAAAGATTCAGGTATCACTCACTTTTTTAGGTCTAGACCTTAATCTCCCAACACTGGTGCTAGGTTAAGTACTGCAAAAAAGTGACCATCAGCTCAGGCTGATATCAAAACAAGGTAGACTAACCATTAAAAGCAAATAAAATCCTGGATGGCCATTGCTTTATTGAGAAAACACAGCAAACCATAATATTAATGTTTTCCCTTGTTTTTTTAAAATCATTTAGAAATCAAAGTGAGAAAGTAACTTTCCTCTGCAATCTCAGTCCTTGGATCCAATTCTCTGCTGTGGGAACAAATCCCGCACCTAAAGAAACATTCATCTCTCCATTCACAGGCAAAATAGTTGTAAATACTAGCGGGCAGTTATTTGTGTAAATATTCATTTTGCTGAGCTAAAAGCATTCTGCTAATGTATTAAGATTTTTTTAGGATTTTTTAACCAGAAAAATCTGTATTTTGAAGACAATAGGTTTGATCCTTGAAAGTTAGGTGGTTGCTGCTTACCCTAAACTCTCTTGATTCTGTACACTTTCACTCTTCTTTGCTGCTCTTTTATGGTTCCTTTCAAGAGCTTCAGTTGAGTTCACACAGTTCCTCATGGTATTTGTCCATCTTCCCTATTGAACTTCATTACAGAAAACCTAGGTGTTTTTTTACTATAAAGGAAAACCTCAGCCCTTCAGTTTTGCATCTCTTCCTGTATAATAAATCTTTTATTGTTTGAAAAGTTACCCTTTCAGTTAATTTTTACTGAAAGCATTTTCTGCTTGCTTATTAAAGCTGTGAAAGACTGAGTGCTGTGAAAGATCATACTGTCCATCTCCTACAGTAAACATACTGTGAATGCAAGTATTGGTAGAATATAGGTGTGAAAATATGCAAATGAAACTGCCACATATACTGCTGCATTTCAGTGCTATGGATTATTGTGTTTTGAGACACTAAGCAAGTTGGAAAGCTCTTATTAATATTGATAATTTATTTAATGAATAGAAGAGAACTGAAATGTAAGTGTCAAGATATAGGAAGTATGAGTGATCCTCATAAGTATCTAAAATAATTCAAATCTTCCAAAAGTTATAAAAGAAAGGACTGAGAGGCAAAATAAAAAATAAACCATGAACAAAATCTGAGTACAGTTTAAAAAAATCCAAACACAGTTTCTTTTTGTCTGTATATTGTAGAATTAAAATGTCATCGTTAAGTGGAAGTATAGAAACTGTGTGTGCCCATATTCAGCCTTTACGTAATGGAATAGCAGCCACTTAATGTTTGATAGGACTCAAACCTAAATTTCAATAATCCTAATTTTTCATTATAATTAGGTTACAAATTTGGTTCATGGATATTAGACTCTGCTGTTATTTCCACAAAGCACGTTTCCATTCCTTTTGGCTTGAATTTCAACACTTATAATGAAGACAAGCATAACAAATACCTGCATATTATTTATTAGTGGGGGGCATAATAAAATCAGCCTTCTAATCAGGCAGCAATATGCACAGTACTCTTGTTTTAACAGAGGAGAAAAATAATAAGATGTTAGTGACACCTGTATGTAACTTCAACTGGACTGGGAATTGTTGTGAATCAACATGTTGTGAACATGTTGTGAACAGAGAGATGAAATAAACTGAGGGGGAAAAATAGAAGACCAAAAAACCTCTACACAGCATTGCTTATTGAGCTAATGTGCTTATTTTGGGCACAGGGAGCTGTCTGTGTTTTGAATAATGAAAGATATGAAATGTTGGCGGAAAAAAAAAGGAGAAGATAAATTTTTGACCTGAAAGAAAAAGAACAGTGGACAATGAGGTGGGTTGAGAACTGAGTGAATGGCAGTGCTCAGAGAGCTGTGACAGGAGGCTAGATGGTGTGACCACAGGATCAGTGCTTGGACTGGTCTTATTAAACATACTCATCAATGACCTGGACAAGGGGACAGAGAGAAACTCAGAGCGTTTCCCAAAACTGGGAGTAGTGGCCAGCATACCATAAAGCTGCACTACCATTTAGCAAGATCTTGACAGGCCAGCAGAAGAGGGACAAAATGAATTTCAACAAGGGCAAGTGTAGTATCCTGCATCTGTGGAGAAATAACCCCAAGCACCAATACAGGTTAGGTATTGACCTGCTGGGAAGCAGCTCTGCAGAAAAAGAAATGGGACTGCTTGTGGACAGCAAGCTTTCCGTGAGCCAGCAGTGTGTCCTTGTAGCCAAGAAAGCCAATGGTATCCTGGGGTATATTAAGAAAAGTGTAGCCAGGATGCCAAGAAAGGCTCTTCTCTGTCCTGGTGAGGCCACATATGGACTGCTGTTCTGGGCTCAAAGAATCACAGAAGCACTAGGTTGGAAAAGATTTTTGAGATCATCACGTCCAACCATACCTGTCCTCTACTAAACCATATCCCTAAGCACCTCATTTACACATCTTTTAAAGACATGCAGGGTTGGTGACTCAACCACCTCCCTGGGCAGCCTGTTTCAATGCCCAATAACCCTTTCAGTGAAGAATGTTTTCCAAAGTCCGCCTTACGGAAGTCCAAGATGGCCTCCTTACTCCTCTCCTCGCTTCTCCTAGAACTGAGAATTCTTTTGTCTCATGATCACTATGCCCCACAAATCCTCCAGCCATCACATCTTGCACTAGGCCTTCTTTGTTCACAAACAACATGTCCAGCAGGGTGCCTTCCCTAGTCGGTTCACTCACCAGTTGTGTCAGGAAGTTGTCTTCCACACACTCCAGGAACCTCATAGACTGTTTCCTCTCTGTCGTATTATACTTCCAGCAGACATCCGGTAAGTTGAAATCTCCCACAAGGACAAGGGCTAGGGATCGTGAGGCTTCTCACAGTTGTATGTTAAATAACTCAGCAGCATCTTCCTCCTGGCTGGGTGGTCTATAGCAGATTCCCACCACAATATCTGCCCTATTCCTTGCTCCTTTTATTTTAACCCATAGAAATTCATCCCTGTCATCACTGTCTTCAAGCTCAAGGCTGTTAAAACACTCCCTAACATAAAGGACTACGCCACCTCCTCTCCTTCCTTGCCTGTCCTGCCTGAAGAGTTTGTAACTGACCACAGCAGCACTTTAGTTACGTGAGTCATTCCACCATGTGTCTGCGATGGCGATTATGTCATAGTCTCCTTGTCTTACAATAACATCCAGTTCTTCTTGTTTGTTGCCAATGCTGCATGAATTAGTGTAGATGCACTTCAGCTGGCCTGTTGATCCCATTGTACTCCTAAGAGGAAGAGTCTCACTTCCTAAGTGACTCCTTGTTAAGTTTTTTTCACTCATCAGTGAACTTTGCATCCTCGCTACCACTTGAAACATTATTGCCCACTACCTCTAAGGTGGCAGACCGAGGGGCACTGCCAGCACACCATCCCTCAAACACCGGAGTGCCATTCCCAGGCTCTTTCCTGCCAAGCCTGGGTTTGTGCCTCTCTCCCTCCTCATCTAGTTTAAAGCTCTATTTATGAGCTGCACTAGATTCTTCGACAACATCCTTTTGCCCCTTGAGGACAAGTGCACCCCATCCTTTGATAGCAAGCTTGGTGATGTGCTGGTCAAGCCATGGACAAAGAAGCCAAACTTTTGCTTCTCATACCAGGTTCAAAGCCAGGTATTTATTTCCTGGTACTTCTTATTTCTTGTCTCATCACTTTCTATATTTGAAATGATGGAGAAGGACGCTACCCGTGCCCCTGATCCCTTCAGCTTTCGTCCCAAGGACTTGACAGTTTTTTTAATTGCCCTCAGCTTTCTTGTATAGATTTCATTACTGCCTCCTTAAAAAATTAAAAGGGGATAATAATCTGTGGTTTTGACCAGGGTTGGAAGTTTTCTAGTTACATCCCTAGCAGAGGCCCCAGGTAGGCAGCAGACTTCCCTATGTAGTGGGTCTGGTCCACAAATCAGGCCTTCTGTTCCCTTTGGAAGGGAGTCCTATACAACAATGACTCGTCTTTTCTTCTTAATAGAGGCCATTTTGATGGTTGGCTTAAGGTGTTCTAACATAGGGAACATTTCTAGACTGTGAGACCCATCATCCTTGTTCAGGTATTGTTCCACTTGCAGCACTTCCTATCTATTGTGAAAGGGCACCTGGGAGGTTGAGGTTGACACTGGGGCAACATCCCTTCTGTGCCAGGCAGGAACCTGCTGCCATTCCTCCCCATCTTTTAAATACCTCTTCTCAGCAGAACAGAGAGAGGATGGGGCTCTTCATCATGTTGGCCACGTCTGACTGTGGGGCCTGAGGTATTATTCCAGCTGTCAATCTCCCTTTCACACTCTCTGATGGCTGTCAGCCTTCTCATTTCCACCTTGAGTTCTGCCACTGAGTGGAGGAGTTTCTCCACACGAAAACAACACCTACAAGTGAATTCCCCACTGGTGGTCAATGTCAGTGTAAGAGGGGGACATGCCCTGCACCCCAGCATCTGGGAGGTGGCATGTACCCCCTGGGGCTCTCTCTGTGAGGCTTCCTCAGTCAGAGCTGATATTGAGCTAGGAGCAGCCTTCGTTTTCTGCTGGGTGGCCACCATAGTCTTCCGGTCCTAGTGTCAGATCTCAACATCCTCTCTATACTGTCTCTGCTTGCCCTGCCTATGTGAACTGCTATGAAAACTCATGCACCCTGCTTTTTTGACATGCCATGCACCTGTTTGCCCCCTCCTGTTCACTGCGCTCTGGGTTGCTCATGTTCTCTAGAGGCATTGAAATCTCCCGTGACTGCTCCAAACACAACCCCTGCCGTGCCTGATTGGCTGGGTGAGCTTCCAGGTTTTTGCTGTGGTTCTGGTTGGCTGCATGGGGTGCCCTGATCTTGGCATCCCCCTTGTACAGACGGATCTCATGGGGAGTCCCTGGCCTTACCTAGATGGTCACTGTTGCTGCTACTGCTCGTTGCCGTTGGTCATTGCTGGGCCAACTGGTCAAGGGTACTGATGAGGGTACTGGACCATCTCTCATATGATGAAAGGCTGAGAGAGATGGATCTGCTTAACCTGGGGAAGACTGAGAGGGGATCTTATCAACACTTATAAATATGTAATGAGTAGATGTTCAGGGGATGGGGTCAGACTCTTTTCAGTGGTTCCCACAGATGGGACAAGGGATAACTGGCACAAACTGGAACACAGGAAGTTCCTTCCGTGAGGGTGACAGAGTAGTGGAACAGGCTGCCCAAAGAGGTTGTGGAGTCTCCTCTGGAGATATTCAAGACCCACCTGGACACAATCCTACGCAACATACTTCAGGTGATTCTACTCTAGCAGGGGGTTGGACTAGTCCCTTCCAACCTCTGCCATTTTGAGAATCTGGGAAAATAATCTCCAGGATACAGTAAAGCTTGGTGGGGGAGTGGATCATACGCAGTTTTGTTCTAGTAATTGACTTTCTACTCTCTGTTCCAACATCCTCTCTGTGGTCATGACTCCTTGGATTTTCAGGCACTTCTGCTCTTTTATAGTAGTTTTAGAAAGACAGCGAGGTGGGCCACCTACTCACTCTTGTTTGCCCAAGAATTGCTTCCTTCTTATCTTGAAGTGAATGAGAGAAAAAATAACAGTGGAGAAAGGAAAAAAAGTCCGAAAGGACTCACAGAATGAAAGTTCTATGTAATAACCTGGGTTATAAGCCATTTCTGGAGAAGCTGAAATACAGATAAGCTAGCTAACTTGAACAGTCCATGATATTTAGTTGTTACCTTGGAGTTAATATTCTTTTAAATTTAAAGAAATATTATAATTTTATAGACGTCTTTTAATGTGACGTGTGCAGATCATGAAGCAATTTAATACAACATGCTGCAGTGTTTATAAAACAAGGCTCCGATGGTGGTTACCTTTTAAAAGAAATAAAAACAAACTATCACCCATGTTACTTCAGGCAGACAGTAAAAACCATTAAGTCCTCTTATATTTCCTAACCCTTCAAAGGGACTCTGAAGTTTCGAGTAACCCTTTGAAATGAATAATAGGTCAAAATAGACTAAACCATTCAATTATTTATTGCATACTATGTAACATCAACGCAGCTGAAGGACACACTAAATATAAGCAAGAGAGGATTGGATAGTGGGTATAAAAATGAAGAAAAGTTTGGGTTCAACTTTTTCCTTGATTCTAAAATCCTTTGCTATCTTGAGCAATTTGCTTATTGCCCTGAATTTTCTAGAACTTTAAGAGATAATTTTGATGTTGTGACAGTGTCACTGGAAATAATAATGCAGGATTCTGTAATAATAATGAAGGTTTGTACTAGAAGGTACAGTTAGAAGGTATTCACTTCTGAATGAACAGTAAATAGTAGAAACAGCAGTTCAGGATGAAGAGACCTACAGCACAAATGAAGGCAGTGTTTTACATTATACCTGAAGTGATCTACAACACTAAACAGTGTGCTGCTTTTCCCAATGACTCCACTCAGTAATTTGTATCAAAATAATGCTGAAAACCCGTGTACTGATCAACACTGAGGAAATGTTGAGGTGACAGATATGATGGCCACATTATTTGTATTGCAACCCAAATCTGTCAGAAGAATTGTTTTCAAACTATTTTTTTTCCCAGATAGAACACGCTTTTATAATAATTCTGTAGATAAGCACACCTACATGTGCAGGAAGAAAAAAAGATTTTTCTCATTTTCACGATTATGGCATTTGGTTTTAATGTGAACTTCAGAGTTAATCTTTGTGTACCTTCTTATCTGATTGTGCTCAGCTGAACATTTTAAACATAAATGTCCTGAAGCAAAATACCAGCAATCTTAAAACATGTGAGGCAGATAACATGCCAGTCAAACTGTTCTCTTTGATGCCTCCTTATTGGAGACACTGGTTTTCGTCATGAAACTGACCCTGCACCCCAAAGCTATAGCCATGTAAAAAACTCTAACTGGGGATGATAAATATTTTCTTGTATCTACATCCGTTAGTAAAACAAACAAAAGGCAAACTGGGGAAGGTGATTTTTTTTGGATGGAGATGTTGCTGTAGCTGAACCATCAGGACAGGCAGCTACTATTACCACTCCTGTAACACAAAATTCAAATTTCTTTTTAGTATCTTGATGTTGGATCATTCAGTTTCCTGGAAATGGTGTCAAACATTTGATACATTTGATTTTCTTGAGAAAACCCAACTTTTCTAAATCAAGTCAGCACCTTTGCAACAGTCTCTGTTTTAAATTAGGAACTGTTACAAGAATAGTGCATCAGGGTAATTGCTGAATGAGCAGACTGGATTTAGATAATTTATTTTATTGTTTTTCAATCTAGCCAGTCTTGTCCTTTCTTGCATGCTTGACATTCACGTAATTTTTAACAGAGGGAAGGGAAGAAACTTTTTGTGTTTCAAGTACATGTAAAGTAGTCTGAGTAACATTTTCTCAGTTCAGAAGTTAAAAAATATCCAATGTTTAATAGAAGACTACAGCATGAAATGGTGAATTCGACTTTGACTCCTTATTCATCACTATGCAAGAGCTCACCTAATGTTAACCAGAAAAGGGGTTTACCATCTTACCAATTATTTTTAGGCTAACCTATGTTAGCATATGTTATATGGTGTTTGTGGGTTTGACCCTGGCTGGAAGTGGGCATCTCCCCTTTTCAGCTGGACAGGGTAGAAAATATGTATTGAGAGGATTAGAAGTCGAGATAAGGACAGGAGAGATCATTCGGCAATTGACATCAGAGGTAAAACATACTCAAAACAGAATAAAGGAAACTCTCTAATTACACTACGCAGCCAGTGACACCAGAGTCAGATGATGATAAGTACAACCAGATCTTAAAACATGCCCTCCCCGCCCCACCTTCTCAGCAGACTTCACCTTAGTCATGATTTTGTTCTCTTCTTCCGCCTCATTGTGGTGCAGGTAGAGGCAGGGACTGCGAGAATGGGGATTTCAGTTAGTTCCTCCCAAGTTGTTTTCCTTCTTAGTCGGGCTGGGGCCATTCACAGAATCACAGAATCACAAGGTTGGAAAAGACCTTTAAGATCAAGTCCAACCATTCCCATCCTGTGCTAAACCATATCCCTAAGTACCTCATCTACCCATCTATTAAAACACATTCAGGGAAGGTGACTCAACCACCTCCCTGGGCAGCCTGTTCCAGGCCCTGACAACTCTTTCAGTAATTTTTTTTTTTTTTTAATATCTAATCTAAACCTGCCCTGGCACAGCTTTGTGCCATTTTCCCTTGTCCCATCACATGTCACCCATCTGAAGAGACCATTGGCCACCTCTCTATAACCTCCCTTCAGGTAGTTGTAGGTGGTGATAAGGTCTCCCCTCAGCATCCACCAGGCTAAACATCCCCAGTTCCCTCAGCTGCTCCTCATATGATTTGCCCTCCAGCCCCTTCACCAGCCTGGTTGCCCTTCTCTGGACTCGCTCAAGGACCTCAATGTCCTTCTTACAGTGAGGAGCCCAGAACTGGACACAGTACTTGAGGTGTGGCCTCACCAATGCTGAGTACAGGGCCACAATCACCTCCCCAGACCTACTGGCCACACTATTTTTGATACAAGCCAAGATACCATTGGCTTTCCTGGCCACCTGGGCACACTGCTACTCATATTCAGCCAGCAATCAACCAACACCCCCAGGTCCTTCTCTGCCTGACAGCTCTCCAGCCAGTCTCCCCCAAGCCTGTAGTGCTGCATGGGGTTGTTATGTCCCATGTGCAGCACTCTACACTTGGCATTGTTAAACTTCAACCCATTGGTCTCAGCCCATTGGTCCAGTCTGTTCAGATCCCTCTGAAGAGCCTCCGTACCCTCAGGCAGATCAACACTTCCTCCCAGCTTAGTGTCATCTGCAAACTTACTGAGGGAACATTCCATCCCTTCATCAAGGTCATTGATAAAGGTGTTGAACAAGACTGGACCCAGGACTGAGCCCTGGGGGACGCCACTCGTGACTGGCCTCCAGCTGGATTTTGTTCCATTTACCACCACCCTTTGGGCTCGGCCATCCAGCCAGTTTTTAACCCAGCTGAGGGTCCACCTGTCCAGGCCAGTGGCAGCCAGTTTCTCAGTCAGAATTCTGTGAGAAACTGTGTCAAAGGCTTTACCAAAGTCCAGGTAGATCACATCCACAGCCTTCCCCTTGTCCTTTAAGCGGGTCACCTTGTCATAGAAGGTGATCAGGTTAGTTTGACAGGATCTACCTTTTGTAAACCCATGTTGACTAGGCCTGATCCCCTGGCCATCACGCATGTGCTGCATGATAGCTCCCAAGATGACCCTCTCCATCATCTTCCCTGGGACTGAGGTCAGACTGACAGGCCTGTAGTTCCCTGGATCCTCCTTCTGACCTTTCTTGTATATGGGTGTAACATCTGCCAGCCTCCAGTCAAGTGGAACATCCCCAGTCTGCCAGGATTGCTGACAGATCATGGGAAGAGGTTTGGCAAACACATCTGCCAGCTCTCTCAGTACCCTTAGATGGATCCCATCTGGCCCCATTGTTTTGTAGGTATCTAATTGGCCAAGGAGATCACTAGTCATTTCCACCTGAATCATGGGAGCATTATTATTCTTCCCCTCCCTGTCAGCCAGTTTCTGAGGATGAGTACTAAGGGAAAATCCAAATTTACTATTAAAGACTGAGGTTTTGAAGGAATTAAGGACCTTAGCCTTGTCCTCATCCCTTGTCGCTAATGTTCCCCTTGCATCCAATAAGGGCTGGAGATTCTCCCTGACCCTCCTTTTACTGTTAATATACCTATAGAAGGACTTTTGATTATCTTTTACAGAACTGGACAGTCTTCACATCCCCCACGAGGCCTTCTCTGTTTATTAACAAGTCCAGCAGGGCACCTTCCCTTGTTGGTTTACTCACCAGTTGGGTCAGGACGTTGTCTTCCAAAGACTCCAGGAATCTGCTAGACTGCTTCCTCCCTGCTGTATTGTACCTCCAGGAGACATCTGATAAGTTGAAGTCCACAGTAAGGACAAGGGCTAGTGATCAGGAGACTTCTCCCAGTTGTTTAACAACTCATCGCCTTCCTCATCCTGGCGAGGTGGTCTATAGCAGACTACACTTTAGTCATGATTTTGCTCCCTTTTTCCCCCTCATTGTGGCACGGGGAGGGGCAGGGACAGGGAGAATGGGGATTTCGGTCAGTTCCTCACAAGTTGTTTTCCTTTTTAGCTGGAGTGCGGGCATTCCTCACACCCTTCCCATGCTCCAGTGTGGGGTCCTACCCATGGGGGACAGTCCTCCATGAACTCCAATGTGAGTCCTTTCCCATGGGGCTTCAGCTCCTCACCAGCTGCCCCAGCGTGGGTCACTGCTATGGGGTGCAGACATAAATCATAGAATGTCTCTCAGTTTCTCAGGCCCAGACTGCTCCAGCCTGGTCCTCCATGGAGTCAGAAGCCCTCCCCACCTAACCTGGTCTGGCGTGGATCTCTTTCTCTTGCTTACCTCTGTGTCTCTATCTCTCTCCATGGGCTGCAAGTGCTGGCAGGTGGTTGCTTGAACATGGGTCACAGTGTCTTCTGTATGTCTCTACTTGCTCCAGCGTGGAGCCTCTCCACACGCTGCAGGTGCGCAATGGAAAAGGTCTCAGCCTTTTCCATTGGCTGTGGGGGTACACCCACTCCACCATGAGTTTCTCCACAAGCTGCAGGGGCATCTTTATCTCTGACACCTGGGGTGCCTCCTCCCCTCCCATTTCACTGGCCTTGGTGTCTGCACAGTTTCTTACATCTTCTCATTCACTTCTCTGGTAGCAAAAAGCAGCTGCTGGCATTTTTTTACTTCTTAAATGTGATTTCCAGAGGCTCTGTGACCATTGCTGATGGGCTCAGCCTTGGTCAACAACAACTCTGGCCTTGAGTTGGCTGGTGTTTGCTCTGTTGGGCCTGCTGAGAGCTTCTGGCTGCTTCCTGCAGAAGCCACCCCTGCAGAACTCCCTCCTCCACCGGAAAACCACCATGGAAAACTACAACAGTCCCCTGGTGTTGACTAACCAGATGACCTTTGCTACATGTGTATCCCAATGTTTGAGGGTCCTGTCATGCCTTGCTGTCACTGTAGTCTTGTCGGTTTGCATGGCAATGTTTTGATTGTGGAGGAGAGGGGCTGGAGGGCTGTTTTCTGCAAGAAACAGATAGAGACTTCCCCTAGGTCTGACAAAGCCATTACCAGTCAGCTCAAGGATAGACCCACCACTGACCAAGGCTGAGCCAATCAGCGACAGTCATAGCACCTCTGTGAATCACATTTAAGAAGAACGAAACCACAATGAGATGTAAGAAACTGTGCAGATACCAAGGTCAGTGAAGAAGTGGGGGGAGCAGGTACTCCAGGTGCCAGAGAACAAATTCCCCTGCAGCCCATGGAGAAGACCATGGCAAAGCAGGTTGTTCCCCTGCAGCTGATGGAAGATGATGGGAAGCAGAGATGCCACCTGTAGCTTTTGCCCTGCCCAATCAAAATTTCCACATATTGCAGAAGGGGATTAAATTGTCATAGCACGCATGGAAAATCTGTTGGGTCAGATAGTCTGGTTTATCCCTGCTTTAAGCAGGGACAAACCCATCCATGGGATTGTTTTTTTTTTTCTCAAGAACGTGGGTCACTTAGTGGATGATGTGGAAGGATAGGGGATCGCCATATGTACCCCAAGGGGATCTGATTTTGGGTGAGATAGCCAAAAAATTAAAACGTATTATGCTAATTGCTATATGCTGTGCCAATGGTATTACATTATGAATGACTCAAATTAATGAAAGGTGAACTTTGATGAAAAAGAAGAAAGTGCCATGATGAGGAAGCTAGAACTGACTTCAGCAACCAACGCCCTTAAAATTGACATTTTCAGCACAGAGACTGTGAGCATGAACCATGCCAGGTACACCAGCTGCAACTTACAGATGCAGCATGCAACAGTACAATAGCTTTGCACACCTTCTCCCCTGCCCTGAGAGACTGTTATGACAAATGGAGTCCAAAGTGATGGACTATGTTATCTCAGTGGACATTTTAGAGGGAGAGCCCATAGATTAAGGGAATCATATCTGTCTATGCATGTACATATTTTATATTTCAAAGACTGGGAAAATGTTAGTGATTAATTGGAATTATAGGATCTGGGCATAATCACTGTAACCAGGACTACCCTGTTCCAGGTGGAGAAGCCTGCACTTACTGTTGTTAAATTTCATAAGGTTGGTGACTTCTCAGCTTTCTAGGCAATCCACATCTCTCTCTAAAACCAGATGATTTTATGAAGACTTAGAAAATATGATGCTGGTATTTGAAATAAGTTAATGGGATTAATGCTTGCAAATCATGCAACTAAAGGAAAAGAAATGGGTATTTATATACTAGGGAAATTAAATAAATTCAATTTTGAGGGAAAAAATGGAATAGGATTGTCAGGCTTCAATATTATGCTTATTGGATTGAGACACACTGTTTATAAGCAGCAGCAGAAAAAATATAAACACATTGATTGAATTTTGATGTAAGTATAAACTCTTTGAACCCTGTAAGGTGATAATTAGAAAGCTGAAATAAAAAACCTACATGGCATTCATTTGAGGACATGCTTAAACAATACTCAGAAGAATGACATTTCAAAGCTTGAGCTTCACCTGACAGAATACAGTACCACTAAATACTGAATTAAAGCCCTTTGACAGCATAGGTCTTTCACACAACTGACTGAGTGAATTTGATGATGCTTGATTGAAATGACAATGGAATTAAAAATTATAAACTTTTCCTCCCTTTGATAAATATTTGCATGAGTTAAAAAAAAAAAAAGATAAAAAACCAGAGAGGAAATAGAGAAGGTGGATCCCTGAAAACATGACCCGTGTGAGCCATATAAACTGCAAAATTTGTAGGGACAGTTCTGATAATAAAAATTAATTTGAAAGAACATTTTCAAACTTTGCTTTCATTCCTACACTGCATGGATATAAATAGAGAATTATTAAGAGGTAGCTTCAAACTCAGCATTCATTATGAAATAATCCATACATACTGTAACAACCACATGAAATAACTCAAAAAGTGTATAGCAGGTTGCAAGTGGAAAAAAACCCCTCTCCTATGAAGAAAAGCTGAACTGGTGTGGGTTATTTTGATATAAATCTTTTGGCATACAATCACACCTCTAATCTAAAAGCTGCTCTAGAATGGCATCAGGCTGGAGATAATAATCCCAGGTAATACATGTGAACAGATTTAGTCGGATTATACTGTCCTGGTTAGATTCTGGTATAAAAGCATTAAAGCATGACTAAGTCTGAGCAGAGGTAGACTGAAGTGGTGCCTTTCTGTAACAACATTGTGTTGACATCCTTCTATTACACATGGGTACATCCTGTGCCTTGTAAAGGGACTGTTACCTTACAGGTTTTTTTAAGCCTTCTAGGTAGCAAGAAATCTACCAGCATTGTTTGATTTTTTATTAATAATAATTACAATTGTTAAATATTATTAAAATAAATAATAATTAGTAACATTACATTACCTTGGTCTTTAAGAGTTCATTGGCAAAGAGGCTGCCACTTCGATTATCTCCTCTCTTTTTCTGCAAGAAACATATTCACTTGTTGTCCATGTAGCATTCTGCTGCATCCAGATGTCCTGGCCTTTCCATACAGGAGAATTTGAGCCAGGTCCAACTTTCATAGTATGAAGAAGATCAGAGGTTGCTAGATTTTGAATAGTCTTTTACTTGTTGTAGGTGTCTGGGTTTTGGATATGGTGGGAGGCAGCAGGGGCTGCCTTGTACTGGACATGGCTCATTTCACAGTAGACCCACTGCAAGATACAGCTGACCCCATCAGTCATGCTGGTGGCACCTTAGTGGAAACATATTTGGAAATGGGCAAAAGATACCAGACAGAGACACAGGGAGACAAAGAAGCAAGAACAAGGAGTGAGGAGAAAAAGAAGACGTGATGGGAGAGAAAAAAACCCTCAAACCCTGCACCCTACTGAGGAGCCATGTTGGAGCAGAGGAAAGGTGTGAGGAAGAGGAAGCAATAGAGAAAAACTGCTGTATACTGACATGACAGGCCCCTGTGTCCACTGCTCCCTGACTTGCTGAAAAACTCAAACTGTGTTATGACACAAGGACCATCAGAAGAGAAGAAAGTCACCTGCATGGAAGGGCTGAAGTTGAACCTAGGGAAGTGGGGAAAAGACATATTTTCCCAAGGTCTTTTGGTTTTGGTTTCTTATTTTCATTTATTTTTGCTTCACAAATCTAACAATCAGTAATTAAATATGTGTTTGGTTTTTTTTTTAATTGGCAATACATTACCTTATCCAAGGCAGGCCTGTTTTGTCTGAGGTGGTAATTTGTAAGTGATCTCTCTGTTTTTACCTCGATGTATGAGATTTTTCACTGATGTTATTCCTAGGCACCACAATGGCTTGCTGAGGTTGAAGTGTGTGCAAACAGCTGGGTGAGGGTTTGGCTGTTACCAGGTCCAACCTGCTACAAGTATGAATGTGGGTTAGTCCACCTCCAGGACAGGTGCAAGAAATCTGTACTGAAAATCAGATATGGATAAACCCTCAGGATTGGTATCATAACATGGTTATTCAAGGCAATGAATACAAGAGCTTTACATAGATCAGGATGGTCAACAAGAAATTAGTTGGGTTGAAAAGAGCTGGTGTCACCCTGCAGAATTGCCAGATTCAAGAGGAAATGTTGCTTTAGTATGTGATATTCAGTGTACACTTCTGTGACCAAGTCCTGCAGAGATTATAGAGTTCCAGGAGACTTGGGATTTGTGGAGAAACTTAAGGAAACAGAGTGGGAGGGGAATGACACATCACAACCTTTTCTTTTAGCAGTTGTCACTATTTAACAGATTGTTACTTCATGTTTGTGTTAAAGCTTGGGTGTTGTAATTTAATTGTTAATAAACTCTGCTCTGAGGCGTTTATTTCCATTTATTCCTTACATAACTTTGATTTTTCACAAGTAGATCTAGGAGAGCCCTACAACCTTATTCACAGATTCTGGTGTTAGTTACATGAATGACACAATGGCTTCACACTGGCTTTTCACCATATGATGGAGAAATTAGTTTATTTGCATTTCTATTTCTCTTGAACATTGGCAACACTGACGTGCTTTTACAAACACATTGGATTTCCTTTTTTCTGACAGTGATGGCTTCTTCAGATGATGAGTTTCCCAAAACTTCATTAATTTCTAAAGGTCTCAGGTGGTTTATATCTTTCCCCTGGTTGGCTCACGCTGGATTGCATTGACCAGAGTGCCACATCACAGAGTGTGAAGTGATGGAACAGCTGCAGCTTCTCATAATATGACAGTTTAGGGGAAAGTAAGTGAAAGTCTGTGTGATTTTTTCCTCTCTAACTCTTCTAAATAGAAGGAAATGAGATGGATACAACAGACTTCTGTTTATGACAGCAGTAACTTTTTCTCAGCCTGAACACACTTGCAATAATAATAAATGGCTCTGTAACTCTGACAAAGCCCCTGTGGCATTTTTCTGGCTCACAGTAGCAGTTCCAAGTTTCATGGATTTGGATGGGCCTCATCATTATTGTTTAGATCTTAATGAATACTGATAAAATATTCATTGCTTTTGAAATTTTATTTTATTTTATTTTTTTAAGGTTTTTGAAATGATGCTCCTGTGTGGGTAACTAAAGGTATCCTGCAATAAAAGTCCATAAAAATGGGTCGACAGAATGAAAGCATCAATAAAATTGTCTTTATAGTTACTTCCAGAGCACATTTTGTGCTGACCTGGCTTTTATTTCTTCTTTAAATATTAATTGTTGATTTCCTACTTTGAAAACACATCCTGGAGTTCCCCTAGGCATATGGCTAGATATTTTTTTCTTCTGGTTTTCCTAATCCTTCTTCTCTGTCTCCCCCTTCACTTCCGTTTTCCCATCCTGAGTCCACCCCACAGCAAGCAGGGTGGATGAGGCATATTTGTGAGTACTGCTTGTGCTGTACACCGCTGAAATCAATGGTAGGTATTATAAAGTTACTGGAAGTTGTGTTTGTGAGTAGTGTGCTACCCTAGTGCAAAAGCTAGTGAGGGGCATATTAGGAGATATGACACAAGAGGTAAGGGGTAAGAATTAGAACAATGCTGATGACCCTGCTTTTTTTCTTGAATGAGCAATATGAGTAATATTTCTCTCAGCCCTGGTTTATGTAAAAGGAACAGGAAAGATTTCTCAAGACGCCTGTGCACCGAAAGGAGTGCACCGAAAGGCTCTTCTCCCCGCAAAGCCTGTGTTGTGTGCCCTGTTGCCTTTCCAGCAAGTGAATCTCAGCTGTAAAAGTTCCTGGTGCTTGTCTTTCACAAAAATGAGAGAGCGAAAGCCAGGAAAATAATGGAAGGAGTCAGTCAGAATTCTTCAACTGAAAGAATGCTAACTATTTCAGTCTGCAAATCTTAGATTAATTACTGTTTTTAATCTAGAACCTAATGCTTTTTTATTGGGGGAGGAGGACCAAGAAAACCTTTTAAACTGGTTACTGTGCAAAAGCCAGTTCTTCATCATGGTGTTCCCCAAGATGCAGCTATTAGGACTTTGATTTATGATAAATTTACTGAAATGTTTAAAATTTGAGACAGTTTTATACTTCCTCAGTCCAAGGATGATCTTAAAAAATGTAAGATTTTCAAGATTAAAATGTAGTTCTACCCTAAGTTCAGCTGCTTCCTTTAAAAACAAAGTAATCTTTTCTCTGGTACAGAGTTCAGACTCCTTCCTCTGACTTTTACTGTGTCTATCCTTTGGAAGCCAAGGAGATTTCTCCAATTAGCAGAGTTGCCCCATATGGTGCGAATGTGTTTTGTCTGCTGTTGTAGCTAGGAGCTGAATTGGGTTTTTCGTGTGATCCAAAGGCAACAGCTCTACTTGGTGAGGCAAAGGAAGCATATCCTGAGCCAGTGGGAACTAAACAAACATCTTTGCAGCTGAAGCCTCTCTTTCAATAATTTAAGCCTTTGGTCCTGACGTTACCTTAAGCTAAATAAACTGAACCTTATGAGAATAGTTGCAGTTCCACACAGTAAAGATATTGTAGAACTGCCGTTACACTGTAGCTTGTCACTTGTAACCAAAAAGCTTTGTTTGCCTCTTAAATGACAATGTCTTTCTGAAAATGCAGCTGTAGTTTCTGTCTCTTTAAGGCTTTACCCTGTGAAGCTATTTCGATGTGCATCTGCCTGCAGCTCAATTTTGGTTAAAGACAAGCCTTAAGGCCCTAACTTCATAGAAGTGATAATTGCAGTTACCTTCTGTACTCTTTCACCACTTGGTCAGGGTAAGTAAACATGTCAAATTCTCCTTTAGACTAGAACTATGTAAAAAACATACACACATCTACAGAGTAATAACACTTGGACTGGTGTTATTGTTGAATGGGATTTGCCTTTTCTCCAAATAACCCACAGGTAGTACTATCCTGCAGTTTTTATCCTCCCTGAACTTTTGTTTTCTGGCACACTCAGTTTCATATAGTTCATGATTTTGGCATTTGTTTTATACTGGGTAATTTCTTTCCCACTCCAGCCAGAACCCTTTCCAGCAAAGTGGTACTTGTGGCCCTGTGTCCATAGAGAAATTATGTGGATGTTATAAAATAGAGAACTCCTTATCAAGCACTGGTTCCCTCTTTCTCAGCAGTCTATGTGATGTATTTTAAAGGACAGAAATGATACCATATTTATAGAAGACAGATTACAAACCAGTAATTTTGTCAAAACCATCTATGGTGAGTTTCTGTAGTAGTTAGGACTGAACTGCGTGTGCGAACTATAGACTTACTTCTGTAGCCTTGCAATTATGTCAGGATCTAGCCCACACCATCACAAGGACAAGCTTGAAGATGCATTAAGAGTGCAACTGATGTAGTGAAATTTTCTAAAGCCATGAGAAATGTCAGAAAACACAGATAAGGTCAGTGTGACAGTGCTGATGGAAATTGTACTTCTAAACATGTTATTTCTGGGAATCATAAAGAAGACTTCAGGAGCAGATTTAGTATATTGAAAAGGGCAAAAACTGCAGTAGATCCTACTCCTCAACCACCCTTCCACCATGTCGCTACACTTGGAGAAATGTGAGAAGGCCTTGCCATTGGGCTGAGATGAACAACGCTTGCTGTTTTCTATGTTGTGATGGCCAAGAACAGTTGCACCATCCTTCTCCCAGAATAGTGCAGGTAGTTCTTGTAGTATCACTGCATTTGTGAGCTTGAAAGGAAAAGGCAGAACATACGTTGTGTGCAAGCCAAAGGGGAGAAGTGCTTGTTAAATTCCTTCTACAAGGGAATTTTTAGGGACTTTATCCCAGCTGTTATTTTCAGATTTAAGTAGCCTAAGTCAGAGGAAAAAAACCCCAAAACCAAAACATGTGAGAGGAATAAAAAAGCAATCTAATATTCGGTTGCCCAGAAAATACTGATGGATAATTAGGAAAGTAGTGCCCATTACATACCAAAGGAGCCAAGCATGTGTCTGAATAGCTGCATACAATTGAAATGATTCTTCTTCAAGCAGTCAGAGATACCTGCAGGACTCTCAGTGTATTTATTTAATTATTAGTGAGGAAACAGTGCTGGCCTGAGGTATAACTGTGTTGAATACAGCAAGAAGTTTAAAGTGGATTTATAGTGCAATTCATTATTAATTTTTTTTTCTTTTTCTAAAGAATTTATTATGAATACTTCATGGAGAAATAGAACTTTAGACAATATTTTCACAAGCTTTTTTGATTGCTGCTGCCAGTAAAAGAAGTATTGTGAAATTGCATTTGCTGTAGAACATGGACTGATGAGAGTTGATTATTTAATATATAAGAAAAACACTTCATTTGAAGACATCTCTATTTGTTTGCAGTACTTAATGAGATAACTACCTAAACAGTCTAGGGTGGATGTTGTGTAGAATTCCAAATAAAAATTATTTTCCTGTATGTAAGCAAAACGGTTAATGTCAGTATAACTTTCTAAAATGCATTCTGCAAACAGCCTTTGAGCATTTACCATGAAGGTTATATGCTCTATGGTACTTTGAACAAAAATTACTTAAAGTGCTAATGATTCATTTAGATGGGGAAGATCAGGAGTTGCTTGATGTCTGATGATCTGTGAAAACAGTAAGAGAACATTTTATATGAAGTGGAATATCTTTTAATTATCTTTTTAAAGAAAAAAGGTACAGAGGATATATAACCAGAGTCTGAGAGATAGAATTGGCCTTGATTTGCCTTGGTTGGCCTTGAGAGAAGATGGATAAGAATATATGTATATCCATGCATTTATACACAATAGATGTACATATGCTCAAACACAAATATGTTTTATTTAAAATATTTAAGTCTAACTTATAGAAGTCTAACGAAGAATAAGGTAATTATGAAATAATTCAGTAAAATAATATAAAATGCACTACTTTATACTAATATATAAAGGCTCTGTCATGGTGAATATTGCCAAAGGTGTTCATAAAGATTTCTTGCTTACTAAAAAAGGCTTTTATTCACTTTTTATTTACTTCATATGTTCTTTATTCACTTTATATATATATATATACACACTGTACTACTACTGGACATGATGAATTCACTTCACTCTAGTGAAGATATACTTTTTTTGTAATAGTAACATTGTAATGTACTGTGAAAACAGTTTACAGGGGTAAGGCAGACCTTTAAATGTGCAAGTGCAAACCTACACATAGCTCTTCTACATATACAGAAGTCTGAATTGTGCAGGGAGATGTGTATATAAACATACTTCGGAACACAGAGTAATGATGTTTCAACTTTGGGATTTTTTTTGTATCTTAAATTCAAAATTAAAAAAAAAAAAAGTTGAATACCTGGTAGACAAATCGTGTGGATAAATATTCACTAACATTTAACTTGAAATTTTATTAAAGATAAACTCTGCAATTCTGAGGCCACTAAAGCCCTTTAGAAACTCCTTCCCCAAAAGACTTTCAGATATTCAGCAGTGCCCTTAATATTAACTAAGGCCCCAAACAAACTGAGGCGTTCCACTAGTATTTTTATAAAATGCTGTTTGGTCAAGTCTGAAGATGGAAGACATATTACCCCTGCATACAAGGCTATGGACTTCCAATCAGCGGGCAAGAGAGTTAGAATTGAAAGGATAGTTTCACTAGTTTCATAAGGATTAAGGTAACCAATGTGGTGACAGTACTTGGAGGCTACAGCCTTCACCATTACTGCCTTGTGGGAATATGGGCAAATATACTTTTAGAATATGTTTACAATTTTTAGCACTGATTTTCTTGTATTAACTGTTATTGGACATGTTAGTGCTGGGCTCATTGTTTCAAGTACCATAGGAATATATATTTAGAGGGTGGAAAGACTTGGAGTCTAATTAGTAAGGGCAAACAAAAATGTGAAAGACACATAAGCAATGTGATCAAACTGATGTTAATGCCACGATACCTTATTTTTAGCACAGGGAATTTAGATGGCAAAACAGGTTGTGGTTGAACAGGGCAGACTGACACTCTGGAAAGTTCAAAGAGGTCAAGTGAAATCCACGACCAGTTGAGGAGAAAACTTCAAAGCATGATGAATGGGTGTTCAGCTCTACTCAGAGTGTAACACAGCAGTATGCACTGGGATAAATAAAGAATCATAGAATCACAGAATCATAGGGGTTGGAAGGGACCTTGAGAGATCATCGGGTCCAACCCCCCTGCCAAAGCAGCCCCCTAGCTCATATTGCACAGATAGGCGTCCAGATGGGTCTTGAATATCTCCAGAGAAGGAGACTCCACCACCTCCCTGGGCAGCCTGTCCCAGGGCTCTGTCACCCTCACTGTGTAAAAGTTCTTCCGCATGTTGGTGCGGAACTTCCTGTGCTCCAATTTGCAGCCATTGCCCCTTGTCCTGTCCCCACAGACACTGAAAAGGGGCTGGCCCCCCTCAGTCTTCTTTCCTCTAGGCTGAAGAGCCCCAGCTCACTCAGCCTTTCCTCAGAGGAGAGATGCTCCAGGCCCTTAATCATCTTCGTAGCCCTTCTCTGGACTCTCTCCAGGAGATCCCTGTCTTTTTTATACCAGGGAGCTCAGAACTGGACACAATAGTCCAGGTGGGGCCTGACCAGGGCAGAGTAGAGGGGGAGGATCACCTCCTTCGACCTGCTGGCCACACTCTTCCTGATGCATCCCAGGATCCCATTGGCCCTCTTAGCCACCAGGGTACACTGCTGGCTCATGGCCAACCTGTCTCCTACCAGGACCCCCAGGTCCTTCTCCACAGAGCTCCTCTCCAACCGGTCATCCCCCAGCCTGTACTGATACAAGCAGTTATTCTTTCCCATGTGCAAGTCTCTGCACTTGCTTTTGTTGAAGCTCATTTGGTTTCTCCCCACCTAGCTTTCCAGCCTTTCAAGGTCTCGCTGAATGGCAGCAAAGAGTGTGAGAATATTGCCAAACTTGGGCTTGTCTAGAGTTTACTCGAATAATTTGCAGCAGTAATCTAAGGAATAATTTTCTGTCTGTAAGACTTTTGACTCTGGGGCTCCAAAGCTTGCCTGTTTATGGCAGATGCCTTGCTTTGCATCCTCATCTGACAGGCTTGCTGCATTTAGCTGTTTGCTTTTTTTTATCTTCAAGACCAGTTGTATACATCTATCAGAAATATCACAGTCATTTTATGACATATAATCTATCTATTTAAAACTATTCTAAGATGACAGAAAAATATCTTTTTATCTGAACATTTAAAAGTGTGGGAAGTTGTGGTCCTAGTAATGTGTGTGTAATAAATTGTCAAGGACTCAAAATAATGAAAATGTCAATGCTGATCTGCAATTGATAATGCCTATTATTCTCTGTCTACAACTCAAAATACTAATGCATGGTTCATTTGCTTCAGGGTACACTGGAAAATGAAAAAAATTCTGAATGTTCTTGCCAATTTTTTCTCTATTTTGAAGACAGAGGAGATATACTAATTTAATCTCTGTAATTTCCAAATACATTTAGTTAAACATAATTTGCAAGTATAACTTTATTTCAATAAGTGTGTAAAAGCATTTTGAAATTTCATTTTGAGGAAGAAATTTTATGAGTTTTGCTAATATTATTTATTCTACTTTCATTGTACAGAACGCAAATAAGTGTTTATTAATTGTCTATGCCACCTACAAAAGTGTGCTATTGGTAATATCCCTTAAAATATGGTACAAGGATCCACACCAAGATATCTCACATTCTGGAGAAAAATAGCCCATGGAAGTATCAACATAACACTGCATGCTTCACAAGTGCTAGTCAACTGCATAAGGCAACATGAAAACCAATAGCAATATAATTAGATGTGTTATGTATGAAAGAATAGATGGCTATAAAGATTAGAGTGACAACAGTGAAATCCCCAGGGAGAATTATTGCCAATGCAAAGAAGTAATTTTCATTTTATAAAAAATATATTTGCCTTTAATCTATTTGCATGTGTTAATGGAAGGTTCGAATACTAATTCAGTGTTCTTTAATAAAGGTTACTAATATACCCGGAAATCCATGTAGTCAAAATTTTTGAAAGACTGAATAATCTTTGTAATGGCATTTGGTCCTGTTAACATGATGTATTATTTCCCAGAAAATTGGATAAAAGTTCCCCATGAAAGAAATTGTGAGAGAAAACTACATTCAGTACTCAGTGAGGTAAGTCAGCTCAATGTCCTATTTAATTTACAAAAAAAAATCTGCATAGTTTACATGTGAATGTGTAATACACCTCTACATACGTATCTTTCTTAGCAGAGTTTCATTGAAATGACTGAGAAAACAGCCATGACAATGGCCCTGTTTCCATAAACTTGTTTACATTTTTGTACCTTGGGTCTTAAGTAAATAAATAATGTAATAAATAATGTGGTAGAAATAGGAGGTATATTTTTTCAGCTCCTTTAGAAAGGTTCTGAGCATATTTTTAAATATTTCAAAAACTGATCATTGTACATAATGCCAGTGTTCCTGAGCTCAATTTTTGTTTTCGTTCCAGATGTGTTAATGTTGGTGGTGTGATCTGAACCTACCTTTACACCCTATTTTCTCAAATGTATCTCTCAATTTTGCTTTGGGAAATAATAACTGTCATGTTAATTTTGGACAGGTCATGTTTGTCTTCATTTTCATGGTGTAACAGAGGAGAAATTGCAAGGAAATACCACTCCAACAAATTTTTGGGACCTTCAGTGCATGAAGCATAAGAACAACTATAATATAAAGAATAGGGACTTTAACATTTTCTTTTAGGTTTTACAACTGACAAGTGATTTCAGAGTTTTGTGTTTTCTCCCAACTGCCTTGCTGCATGCTGAGCTTTCAGTAAGCCTCCCTTCAATTTACCATTAACAGTGTTGACCTTGGCACTGTGTTTGAGGAAAACTGAAAAGCATAAAGAAATAACTGCAGAAAGAGAAGCAGTTTGTTTGTCGTTGTTACTTGGTGTAAAATCCATATTGAGCATTGTGTTTTATTCTGTGAATCACTGATGGGATGTGTTCATAGCTTGGTAGAGTCTCAGAGCAGATTTATTCAATTTTGGGATATAGTGTCAGAACAAGTATTTAGGGCAAGGCTCCTATAGTGAACCTCTGGTTTCTCTAGCATTCCAGGTTACAGAAAACTCTCAAAGGTGCACTAACATGCAATGAAATTCCCAGTGGATTTACTGTAACCCAGCATCTTGATAATTAAATTAATTAGGTGATCAGTTTATGAATTTTCTGCAAATTTAAAGTTGTCTAATTGGGAATTGTTTTGCTATGTAGAGATACTTCTGTAGTGTTGTCATGTGGTGGGTAGTAATAATGTGATCACCTGACTTATTAGTGACTATTTGTTCACCTCATGCAGATATAACACTTTGCAGCATCCAGAGACATTGAAAAAACCTTCAAATCACATATATTTAAGGACATAAATTTTTCACCAAAAATCCAGAACTGTCATTATATAAATATTTAAGTAAACTTGGAAATACACCTCTTCACATACATAAGTGGTGGCAAAGCATACCAGGCAGTAATATAAGTTTTCATAGCACTTATTCAAGATTTACTATTTCAGAGATCTCATGATAACTGGATTTCAAAGATCAAATTAATTCTTTAGCCCTGAGCACTATCTCTAATTATAGATTTTAACTATGCCAGAGCCTCATTTTTAAACTTGTCTACAGTTTTATCTCATTATTCTTTTTTTTTATTCTGATGACCACTGAATGAATTTGTGGGAGAAAATTGTAAGATGCATACGCTAAAATATGTAAAATAAGTTGTCAGTTATTACCACACTGATGAATATGTGAAAGACTCATTTAAATGAAGTAAAAAGAAAATTAATGTTAGTCCCCATGCCCTTATAATCAAACTATTGCCTTTTGTGAAGAAAGAAACCACTAACAGAATTTGAGTGTTATAGGTAAAACAATAATTAGTATAGTTCAAACCTGTTCAGAAGTCTCATCATTATTCTCATGTACTCAGTGTGGCTATCTGCTGCAGTAAATAAATATATGTCTTAAATATCACAGGTTACAGAGTTCTTTTCTACTATAACAGCTTGCTACACAACACAGCAAACATGGAAAGTGTAAGGTTATTCATTATACTCAACTCTGGGTAAGTTAGGATTTAGAGACTCTAAAATCTTAAGGCGTATTCCAGCTATAATCCAGAGATGAAGTTCTGGTTTTATAGAATTAAATTCAACTTTTGAACACTGTCCTCACTGGCATTAGGTTTCATCCTCTGTGCTTTGCAATAGTAAAATAGCATTGATAAGAAACTGCTAGTTCTAGTAATTGACAAGTCTTTCTCAAAGTATCTCATTTTCTAGATTACTTAGTCAAAGAAGCTACATAATATTGTTGTGATTTAATAGACAACTGAAGATTTAAGTTACTAGTTCTATGACCCAGCCCGAAAACTTGTATCAGTGCAGTCTCTCCAGTCTTTCTTACTATTTGACATCTCAAGATATTAAAAGTTTTCTCTCCCTCTCTCTCCTTGTTTCTCTTTAACTTCAACTAAGAGAAAAATCCTAAATGTTGACCATATGTACAAAAATCAAAACACTATTTTGTTTCCAGAGCACTAAGCCCGAAATTTGCAAGGTGTGACATTCTGGTATCTTGGAATTGCAGAACAGTTCAAGCTTGAAAGGAGCTCTGGGGGTCTTTTAGGCTAACCTCCTACTCAAAGGCCTGGGTTCAGACCAGGTTTCAAATTGAGTCTTGCAAATTTTTGAGAGCAGAGACTTCACAACCTTCCTGGGCAAGGACTGCTATTATATGCCTCTGAAGTAATTTCTTCTGCAAGGTGAACAAGACTAGGTCCCTCTGCCTCTCAGACATAGGTGGTCCAGCCCCTGATCATCACACTGGTCTCTTCTGGACTTGATTCAGAAATGTGTACTAAAACCTGTGTCAGTGCAGAACACAACTGTCTCTACTTTGTACAACTGACTAATGGCTCCTTGGGCTCTCTTGGTTGTGTAATGACAATTGAAATGAGAAATGTAAAATGCAAATATGTCTTGACTTATTCTGCAATCATTCTCATAATGCTTTTAAGATTTTCATTAGCTAAAATGGAGAAAGCTTATACATGAAAATATGTTAACAATTTGGTAAGGATTTGAGTGTGTGTGTGGGTTGTCTGTATTTCCATCTCTAATAGCCTGAAGATGAAATTCTAATGCCTTTTAAATGCATGCCAGATGGACTGACGAAATCAGACACACATAAAGCCATCAGAAAGGCAGTGAACGGTTTAGGTAGGAAAAGCTCGTGCTTTTATCTCAAATCCTGAGTGGATAGCTATCTGATTTTGAAAACTATTCATATAATTTTTAGTCATCATTTTACAACCTACTTTGATCACAGATGTTAAGGTCAGGATATGCTTAAAACCTGACTCATCTTTTAAAGATAAATGTTATTTCAGGTAGACCTGCAGATGGAATAAGAATGGAAAAATATTTCCATGAAGCTCTTTACATGTTCATCACTAAGTCTTCAGCACAGATTTAGTCTTAAAATAGATTTAAAACAAATCTATAGTTTTCTTGGGTTGAAAATGCAGAATCTTAAAATATAAGGACCTTAAAATACTTCTTCAGTGAGACAAAGATAATACGAGAGACAGATTGACCCAACAAGAATAAGTTGATACTGACTGTCTATTGGGACAGTTATATTTGGCTATGTTTTCTTCCTTTAAGATGGAGATGAGTTTAAGTCAAAGCTTCAGATAATATGTTCAGTGGACTGATCAACAGTCTACTTAATTTGAGAAAGAAAAGAGAAGTCATTAAATTCAAGTCCAAATCTAAATTTACCCTCTATATTGGAGCTTTAAAAAAGGCAAAAATTTAAACCTAAATTGAGAATAATTACCTTTATTAATTTCTACTAAAGAGATGTCAAAATCATACAAAAATACATTCATGCAGTTTATTATCTTTAAGCTTTTTTTTCTTTCTGCTCTAGGAAATTTTTTATTATAACAGTGGTCCAAACAGAAAGTAAATATTTATACAGCTGAAAAGTATTAACTCCTCTGCAAAAACGTCCCCATGAGTGATGTAGAAACAAATTGTCAGAGCTGTAACTAAGTATTTTTTGAAGCACAGAGATGAAAACAACATTTAATCCGCACTTAGAAAGTTTAGCATTTTCTATTAGATACCTAATTTACTTCCATTAATATATCATGTTCCTTCTTGTGATTGATGCAAAAATCAAAAAATTCCACTGAGATTGCTGTCAGAGAATCTATAGAAAAACATAATATTAATGATGCTTTTGGAGGAATGCACAACCAAAGTTCCTTAACTGTCTCAGTTGTAAATATATATTAACGCAGGGGTCCTCAGCTCAATACCTATGTTATGAGGGAGAAAAAAAAAAAAGCTGTTAAGGTCACAGATTTTGTCCCTCATTAGGGACTTTAGGCAGTACATTTGATATCTCCTGTACTAGCTTTGCCAGGTAATCAAGAACTGCCTCAGTTAGGGGTGTGCTCCTATTGTATTTCTTCTGCTGCTTCCAATAGAGACTGCAAACAACAAGGATGTCTTCTTTTGGTAGTAAATATACTAGTTTTGAATTGGTGGTGTTGCTGAACTACAATGAACTAGGATATTATGCAGATTTTGGGGAGAAGTAGACATTGCTTCCTTACAGTAAATCAGTTATCGGACTAGCTACTTCTTTTCTAGTACTTATAGGTCTGTTACTACAAATATCAACAAACTCTGTCCCTCTTTGGACTTCAATTAACTAGAATTAAGACAAGTCATAGGTCTTACCTAACCACACTGGCCAGGATGGTACTCTGGTGAAAACACAGGTCATAAGGAAAAATTGCATTGTCAAAATAATGCTGACAGAAACTTGACATTAGCTGCAATGGATTTGTATTATGGTGAAAATTTTGCAACTAGGAAAAAAAAAAAAAAGTCATGGATGCTTTATCCTAAACATTTATTATACTAGAAACAGTAATTATTATTTTTTAAAAAAACTTAATAAAATTTTTGCCTTGGATAATTAAAGTGTTAGAAGGTGTATCAGAGTAGCTGGAAGAATTTAATGCAAAGAATATATTGACACAGAACCTGAAAAAAAAATAGTGTTTTTTAAAGTGTATATATATGTATGTATATATATGATATAATTTGCTACTAATATTGCATTAAAAATTAAAGTAATTTATCAGAATGTTACCGAATCTATTAAGGAATAAAAATACTTTCCATCATATTGCACATGTTTGCACATTTATGAATGTGACAGGGACTGTGATAATTTACTAGTATAAATCAGGTACCTGGATCCTAAGAGCACTGGGAATATAAATTTAAATTTATATATTTGAAAGGAAACTTTTCTGAGATTCTTTGATTTATACATTATTTTTCATTTACCATCTATATATGCAGTGATGCCTTATGAGACCTCACATAAACAGAGTTCATATAATACTTCCAGTTTACCAATGAGAATTTGAAGGTTCTGAAAGATCAAATTGATTTAAATGATCTTCACTTAGATGACCTTCATCATTTTTTTCAGGATGTCATAATGGGAGGGTCCTCCTCCATAAAACACAGAAATTCTGAAAGGGTCTGTGTAACGTATATATGGAAAAAAAAATAAAAAGAACATTTTTGTATTCAATCTGAAGTGTAATCTTCAAGTTTGTGTGATTACAGGCAACCCTGGTGTGGACATGAGGCACTTGGTACCCAGAAATTTTTCACCCTAAAGTGTCATTTTCTTAGCCTTTTCTGGTGAGGAATCAATAGAATGGAAACAGGATTTGGTTAGAATGCCTGAGAAGAATCCCTTGGAAGTGCTTTGTAACTGAAAGATAGCATCAGGGATCTGTTAGGAAGCATTTCTCATCCCTACCTTACCTGTCTTAGTAATTAGACTCAGGTGAAAAAAAAGGACCTTAGAATAAAATTTACATGACTCTCCACTCTACTCCTCTTTCCAAGTAAGAATCTCCTCTGTCTGGTAGGGAAGGTTTTTACACAGTGATCTGGAATGTGGAAAAATGTGAATCCAAACTGAACTGTTTTTCAGGTGGAAATAGCAGAGAATTAGGATGTAAATGCTGATGCTACTCTTTCATTTAGTAAAATGCTCAGAAGTCCGAAGGACATGTTTGTTACTGCAGAGACTTAGACTAAGGAGAAGGAAGTGTAGAAGGTGAATTTTTAGAAATCTGTACTGAATCGTCTCACTTCAGTAGTGAAGCTGTGACAGAAGAAACATGTTTAGCTTTTACCTATATACAAAAATGAATAAATAATAGAAACATTAGACCCATTAACCTCTCATTGGAAGAAAATGACATACTGGTTTTCATGATGTTTGTACTGCTCCACTATGGGAAAAAAATCCTGATCCATTACTACTTTTTACATTTTAAGATGTATATGTCTATGTATAAATACACACACACATATATCATATCAATCATATCATATCATATCATATCAGTCTCATATGTATGTATATGCATATATGCAAATATATAAACATATGGTGTCTCCAGCTTCTAATATGTGCCTCTGCCAAAACAACTGTGAAATTAAAAACTAAAAGTAGAGCACAGCAGTGCTCTGTATCATTTCTCAGCCCATCCTCAGGCTAGAGAAATGCAGAAGTTTCTCCACAGAATGAAAGTAGACCAGATGATATTTATTTAAAATAATTTATTCTTCCTAATGTTCCCTTCCAGTTATCCACCAGAAAGGAATTTTCAGTGAGGTAATATCTATTACATAAAAAGTAAAATGCCCTAAGCAGGTAAGTTTTTGTTGGCAGGACGTGCACAATTCTAAGTGAATGCTTTCAAGCTATGTTCATAAGGCAATTCAGAAGTCATTACAAAACCCAAACCAAGGAATTTTTTAGAATTACTCCTTCATGCCATTTAGTTCAGTGGTCACCTAAGATGTGAGTGAGGCAGATTTAGATAATTTTTGTCAACAAGAGACACTTCATACCCTGAATGAGAAGCCTAACTATTGGATTAACTATAAATCTTCCATTAGTTTCTATAAAAACCTCAAACCAGGGAAAATAACGGGTCAGAATTACCTGGCAGAAATACGACAAGTAATGAAGTTCTTCCAAAGATGCTGAAGGACAGCTTGAGCCTGGGGTAGAGGACCTTCAGTGCCTGAGTTTGGAAGTACCCTGGTGCTGAAGCAGACATCAATGTTTTTGCTTTGCTACATCTACTTTGAGCTCCATCAAATTCAGATAAATTGTCAATGGCAACACAGCATGTCCATGGTACTACAGACTATTCGAGTTCTGCATGTTATCACAATATTGATGCCAAACAGCAATGTTTAGCTGCTTGAAGACATTGGAAGCTTAAACGGCAGAAAAAGCTTGGCAATGAAAATACCATTTCTGTTTCCTCCTTTCCTGAACTGCACTGTGATTCTACTGAAAAATCCCTACTCTCTCACAGCTAAAACTTGTGTCACAGGCACAACTAATTTTTGTTTACTTCTAATGAACTGCTTTCATGTCCTTTGTTGACTAGGTAGTGTGCTAACCAGAAAATCATTGTTGTAGATGTCAAAGCAGGGAGAAGAAAAGCTATGGAATCTTGCTCCTTAGCTTTTGAATAGTTTTTACAGGCCTAAATTTGCCCATAAACTTAATCTGTCTCTAAATTTTGCTTACATGCAGAACAGATTTGCCAAGTTAGAATCAAACACCTTTTAAAATTGCCGTGAGTACTTTGAAAGTTGAAAAATTCTTAAGCCTCCAATCATCCTTTCCTGGGTCTCAGCTGAAATATAATGAAGTAATCAGTGTATAGGATAATTTACATCATTAACATAATTTTCTGCTGTTTATTTTTGACTTGAACTATATTCCAGAAAGTGTTCACAATGAGAAATCATACAGACTTGAACCTATGAGTAGTCTAGCATTTGCCATGCAAAGATGAGTAAATGTACAAAGAACCTTTGTCTCATTTGTCCATGTTTTTTTTTGGGAGGACTTTTTTTGGTGGTTTGGGGAGGTGGGTTTTTTCTTTTTTATTTGTTTATTTTGTCATTGGCTAGAATATTTTTGTAATCATCAGTACCTATATTTGAGTCAAAATCTGATAAAGAATCACAATAATTTGTTTTGGTTTTGATAGCTAAAGAAGTGTCCGTATGTTCTCATAGCCTTCACACATGTAACTTCTTAACTGGAGAAAAAACAATCTCTCAGATTGTTGCTTTCTACAGGAAGTATAGAAACAGAATTTATTCACTATTTATCAGACAGACCTGTGATCCTTCTTACGCTTCCATATGTACAATAAATATGAAAGCTGATGCCAAAATTTTTATCAGTGGGCATATGGAGTGAAATTTCACTGAGGTAAAATTGTATTTTTACTTGTTTATACTATTTCAACAGTTTGGAAATTTCTATAAGTCTTTTAATCTAAAACATACTGAAACTCCGGAAATTTGATAGACAATTTTTGTGGTTTGGGAGTGCTTGGTTTTGTTAAGTATTCAGAAGTACCTACAATTTTTAATTCCTTAATTTTTTTAACGAGCATTTCTTTAATTTTCCAGAATGTATTGTTTTGCAATCAGTACAACACAGTAGCTACTCAGGTAAAGGTTGGAAGTTTTGCAAGGAAGATGTGGAGATGTGATTGTGTTGTCATAAAAATTTTTCACTATACTATTTTCTAATAAAGGTTTAGAGACAAATTTTTTTGAGGAAGTAGGACTTGCATAGAACTATAGAACACCTCAAGTTGGAAACAACCCATAAGGATCATCAAGTCAAACTCCCTGCTCCTTCCAGAACTATCTAAAACTAAACTATACGACTCAGGGTGTCATCCAGATGCTCCTGGAATTCTGACAGGCTCGGTGCTGTCACCGCTTCCCTGGACAGCCTGTTTCCAGTGACTGATTTTTTCTTAATACCCAGTCTAAACTTTGTCTTATGCAGCTTAATTCCTTTCCTTGTGTTCTATCACTGGTCACCAGAGAGAGATCAGCACCTTCCTCTGCTGTCCCCACCCCCTTGAGGAAGTCATAGAGTGATGAGGTCACCGGTCAACCTTCTCTTCTGCAAGGTGAAGAAGTGAGTTGACTTCAGACACTCCTTTTAAGCCTTTGACTATCTTTGTCACACACACTCTAACAGTTTTATGTCCTGATACTGAGGTGCCTACCATCGCATACAGTACTTGAGGTGGGCTCTCACTACTGCAGTGTAGAGTGGACAATCATGTCCCATGACCAGCTGATTATAGTGTTCTTGATGCACCCCAGGATTGGTCCTTTTGGTTGCCAAACCACACTGTTGAATCCTATTCAACTTGCCACCAGCCTAGATCCATAGATCTCTTTCAGTGGGGCTGCTCTCCAGCCTCTTCTCTCTGATATTGTATGTTTAACCAGGTTTACCCTGTCTCAGGTAGGGAATCCTGCACTTGCTCTTGTTAAATTTCATATGGCTGGTGATTTCCCATTGCTCCAGTCTACCCACATCTCTGTAACTCCTCTCTACCCTTGAGGGAGTCTACAGCTCCTCCCAGTTCAGTATCATTGGAAACCTTAATGTACATTTGTTCCCTGCATCCAGATGGTGTATAAAAACATTAGAGTACTGACCCTAAAACTGAGCCCGGGGGAACCTGGTGATTTGCCACTAGCCTGTTGTAGCCCAATTTGCTATTAAATGACACTACTGCTTTTTAAAAAATATTTTTACACTGGGGAAAAAAAAAATCTTACTTTTGAGTTTTTGGTATCTGTTTGAAGTATGGTCACACTTGAAGTTCTTGCTAGTATGTCAAAGTAAGCAGGTCACACAGAATTTAGTTTCTGTGGCTGCAATTCTGCAATCCTTATAACTTAAAATCTCAGGGTACTGTCAGAAATTTCAGAGGAAATTTTAAAAAAAATTGATCACATTAGGTTTGCTGTCTTCTCTGTATTTCCAAAATGCGTGTGTTGCCTCTTGGAGCATCATTTGCATTGGAGGGTGTTGCAAACCCCTTTATCCATTAACACTCTGAGCACTTATCCGCATAAAAAATTCTGCTATATTGAATCCTTATTTTTTTCAGGGAGGAGAGGTGTTACGTATATATAAATTTATATATTTGAATCTTTTACGAGTATGACTCTAATGCAACAGTTTTTATATGCCACAATGCAATTTGTCTTTCTTAACTGGAAGTTATGGGATGCCAACAAGGACAGCTTTTATAGCACCTGCATATGTAAATGTTTTGCATGCCTAAGCTCCTCTAGAACAACTTAGATCTTTAGATGATTCATCTGAACTATTCGAATCACTGTGCTTTTATATCAATGCATTAATATTTTAAAAATATCAATAAATCATGTTGTTTTATGGATTTTGTAGCACCACAAAAAGTAATCTAACACTGCTCCTTTATTTCTATTTTTAAACTTGTTACTTACTCTGAAACTTCAACTTGATGACAATTAAAAAAAAAATTTTGTTGTTTTTTTGTAGTTTTAATTTGGATGTTTCTTTGATTTAATGAAAAAAATCCATTTCTGCTTCCTAGATAACGTTTACCTAGTAGGTGTTTGGAAAATAATTAAAACAAAACATTTATTACTGTTATGTTTCTTTTCAACATCGTAACTTTTAAAATTTAATAAAAATGCATAACCAATTAATGACACACAATTAAGTGTCATTAATTTGTGTCCTGGTAACGGGTGATGATGAGAAGGTGGAGATACTGAATGCCTTCTTTGCCTCGGTCTTCACTCCAAAGGCCCCTTGGGACCCACAGATCCTGGATGAAAGTAAGAGAGAGTGTTTGGGGAATGAAGAGCTTCCCTCTGGTTGAGGTAGGGGTGGTCCAGGAGCTGCTCAAAGCGATGAATGCAAACAAATCCATGGGCCCTGATGGGATACATCCACGTGTGCTGAGGGAGCTGGCGGAAGTGATTGCGGAGCCGCTCGCTATCATCTTCGACAGCTCTTGGAGAACAGGAGAAGTACCTGAGGATTGGAGGATAGCCAATATCACTCCAGTCTTTAAAAAGGGCAAGAAGGAGGACCTGAGTAACTATAGGCCAGTCAGTCTCATCTTTGTCCCTGGAAAGGTGATGGAACAGCTTGTTCTGGATGCCATCTCCAAGCAATTGGAAAAGAAGATTATGAGGAGGAGTCAGCATGGATTCACCAAGGGGAGATCATGCTTGACCAATCTCATAGCCTTCTGTGATCTCATCACCGGCTGGGTGGATGGAGGGAGAGCAGTGGATGTCATCTACCTTGACTTCAGCAAGGCTTTTGATACTGTCTCCCATGACATCCTGATAGCAAAGCTGAGAGAGCATGGGATAGATGAGTGGACAGTGAGGTGGGTTGCGAACTGGCTGTCGGACCGGGCTCAGAGGGTTGTGATCAGTGCTGCAGAATCTGACTGGAGGCCTGTGACTAACGGTGTTCCCCAGGGCTCGGTGTTGGGTCCAGTCCTGTTTAATACCTTCATTGACGATGACATTATTGTTATGAGATGAATTTATATTTATGGAACTACTATTTCAATTTCTGTTCCTTCTCTACCACACACAGTATTAACTTCTAAACTTTATTCTTTCAAAACCTGAAAAGCAAGAAGTCATATTCATGAACAAACTGTTAAATGAAGAACAAAATGGCAGTGCTATCCGAGACTTGGTTAAGACCATGTGACTTACTTTAATCTGACTAATAATTATTGTTGCTGACCTTGATGAGGGAATAGCATCCAACCTCAGCAAGTACCCGATGATACAAAGCTGGGAGGAGTGGCTGACGTGCAGGAACACTGCGCTGCCATCCAGTGAGACCTGGACAGGCTGGAGAGCTGGGCAGGGAGAAACCAGATGAGGTTTAATAAAAGCAAGTGTAAAGTCTTGCACCTGGGGAGGAATAACCGTCTGTATCAGTACAGGCTGGGGGATGACGTGCTGGAGAAGAGCTCTGTGGAGAAGGACCAGGAGATCCCATTTGATGACAGGTTGGCCATGAGCCAGCAGTGTGCCCTGGTGGCTAAGAGAGCCAATGGGATCCTGGGATGCATCAGGAAGAGTGTGGCCAGCAGGTCGAAGGAGGTGATCCTCCCCCTCTACTCTGCCCTGGTCAGGCCCCACCTGGAGTATTGTGTCCAGTTCTGGGCTCCCTGGTATAAAAAAGACAGGGACCTCCTGGAGAGAATCCAGAGAAGGGCTACAAAGATGATTAAGGGCCTTGCGCATCTCCTGTATGAGGAAAGGCTGAGTGAGCTGGGGCTGTTCAGCCTGGGAAAAAGAAGACTAAGGGGGGACCTAATTAATGTTTATAAATATCTTAAGTATGGGATGCAGGGGGAAATGGCCAACCCCTTTTCAGTCATCTGTGGAGATAGGACAAGGGGCAATGGCTGCAAATTGGAGCATGGGAAGTTCCACACCAACATGCGGAAGAACTTTTACACAGTGAGGATGACAGAGCCCTGGGACAGGCTGCCCAGGGAGGTGGTGGAGTCTCCTTCTCTGGAGATATTCAAGACCCGTCTGGACGCCTATCTGTGCAATATGTGCTAGGGAGCTGCTTTGGCAGGAGGGTTGGACCTGATGATCTCTCGAGGTCCCTTCCAACCCCTACGATTCTGTGATTCTGTGATTCTGTGAAGTGCATGTGGATAGCATTGCCTGTGTTGTAGAAAAAGTATTTTAATTGCCTTTTCATAAGTAGATTCATTAACTAGATTTTGAAAATGAACTTGAAAAATGTAAGCAATTTAAAATGAACATTCTTGTCTGTTTCTTAAACAAATTAAAAAAAAAAACCCTCAGAAATATAGTATAAATTTGAGAACTTATAGGAAATTTGTCATGAGATATTTGGTGTGAAACAAATGGAAATTAGAAGTGCATAAAATTACTTTAACAGAAGTTAAATTAGACTCTATGTCAGTTATTTGTCAGTTTATTGTTTAAAATTAACTTGAAAGCCTCCAAAGCTATGTGACCAGAAAAGCAGACTGCTTGGTTTAAGTGTTCAAAAAAACAAAACTAAGAAGCTTTCCTCCACATAATTTCATCAAAGCCAAATTTCACAACTCAAAACTTAGTACAATAATATAATGCTGTATTATTTGTATGGACATTGTTGATTTTCATGCATCAGTTCATTCAGAAAAGAGCAGATTCTTTTCAGAACATAAATTCCAGTATTTTTCAGTCTTTCCTCCTGTATATTCTTTATATCCTGGAGAATCCAGGGACAGAGAACCTCATGCCATTCAGATAACATTTTGTGTGATTGGCAAATCAGAAAATGTTCAATCACAAGATGTTCTTCATCTCTTGTAACAGCAGGATGCTGACGTGAGCAATAAGAAGACAAAAAAAGAAAAGAAAAAAAAATGGCAAAAAAGCGTGGGGGGAAAAGAAAAGGAAAAAGCCCCATTGATTTGTTGACAGAGGCCTAGCAGCTGTCACAGTAAAACACGGTTCTTTTGCACTTAATCAATGTCAGCCTCCAACCAAATCGCTCTGCAGCCCAGATGAAAAGCAATCAAGAGGAACACCTTCATAAGCATGAAGCTTGCTAGATGGAGTTCAATGAAGTGTGTCGTTAAGCTTAGGCACTCCAAGTGTGATACATGACCCAAAAGCTAATCAGAAACTCTTAACCCTTTTGAAGAAGGCAACAATTATCTGTCCCTTTAAAAAACAGATTATATGGTCACATCTTCATCTATAATTTTTCAGAAGACATCATGTGCCTCTTGGGTGTGCAGTCATTTCTTCCTCAGTAATAGGCTCATTAGCAATTACGGCTTGTATCTCTCACAGTGAGAAACTACTTTAAGTGTATTTTATTTTTGCGTAAGACAGAACAGGAAAAAAGACTAATTTTGTTACCAGCCTTTCACAGTGCTTGCTAAGAATTCCCAGAGGACTAAATGACACTTTTCTGCTGTTTTTATTGTAGCTCAAAAAATGCAATGTGTAGCAGGATTAAAAATAAAAGATCTGTTGTTGCATTGTTTCTGAAGGTAAGTCAAAACACTGTTTATGCATTGTAATAGATTGCTTGACAGTGCTCCGTGTAACTAACTTAAATTTCATGTTCTTTTTTTTTTTTTTAATTGACCAAACAGAGGCTAAAATAGATTCTAGAATTATGCTGTCAAGTTCATTCACATGAGACAGTAAATCAGACAGAGGGCTTTATTTTACAGTTCACTGAAGGGAATGGGCTTCATCAGCAGTCCTCATTGCATGCCACCAGCAGTGTGCACTGTCATACTCTCCGTACTTACAACAATCAGACTTTTTTTACAGTGCTATTTTTATTGTACTGGTAAATTATATTATAAATATGCTAGGAGCTCTTTCTATGTTAAATTAATTCTTCATCTTAGAAACAATTTATTTTTTTTTATTGATAGCCTTTTAAAAACAGATTTCGTGGCAACATGTTGTATTTCTGATACGCATGGTGCAGAGAAGAAATGTGGTTTTTTACTTGTCTTGTCTCATGCTAAATATATCTGCTAATATGTACTCTACAGTCCCTTCCTGCTTGCCTATGGGCTTATGCTTTCCCAATCGCTCACACACTAACAACCAGTAAACATGCCACTATTGATGTGTACTTGAATCCTTTCAGAAGGATACAACTGACCTGTTTATTTATTTATTTTATAGTCTACTGGGCAGCATGTATTTCTGGCCTAAGGGTACAGCTTATCCTTCATGTAGTCAGTGGAAATTGACATTTTACTACTTCGCAGGTTAACCTAATGTTAATTAAAGCATGAGGGTGCACTCATTCTTTGTATTTTCATGGATTTCATGCTATTATGAAATCAGGCTATTTCAAAATATGAATGCATATTTAAAATAAAATGTCAGACTACTGAATATGAATGCAAATAAGAGAGCACGTACATGGCCATGAGTGTATTGTGATTCAAGGTGGCTGTAAAATATTATTTTTAAATTTACCACCAAGCTAATAACAATATTTAAAAATATACCAAGTACAAGATATGTTATATCTTGACACACAATAGGATAAGCCCATGATTCCGTCTCACTAGATTGAGAGTAAGGAATCACTTAAATTGGAGATACAGGTTTGTCAGCTCACAGTGATTTTCTGAAGTGCATTATTTGGAATCATATTTTTGGAGTAGTAATTATATGTATTCTGAAAATATTCAAGAGGTGTCCTTTGTTGAGAATCTCCATGTAGAAAAAAAGGAAATGACTCTGTTATAGAAAGCTTAAACACAGTATGTTATTTTGGGGAAGTATGACTGTATGCTTCATCTGACCTGCCCTCTGCTGTCCCCCAAGGATCCTGTATTCGTCACCACAATGCTAGTTTTAATGGCCCTTTTTGACTAGGCAGGGGCCAGATAGTCTAACCAAAATATTCCTGTATGACTAAAAATACAATTCATTCTCCATTGAGCTAACAGGTTTAACATAATAGCAAGATTAGACAAAGGTATTCCTCAGAAATCTGGTCATTAAGGTAAGCTTTTAGACACTAATGTCTGCTGTACCTATTGTAACTGAGGTACATACTTGGCCAAAGTTCTATTATCATCCCCGAAAATGATCAAAGACACAAATAATTGCTAAGGAAACTAGAGGGATGTAAATGATGTCCATGTTGTAATGTCAGTGCTGGCCAACTAATCTGTCTGGAGTTATCCCTCAGAATGGAGTTCAAGCAGGGTAACTCTGGGGCTGCAAAGGTTTCCCGACGCTATCCTCCTATGAGCAAACAGTAGGCCACTTATTGGTCAGTAGGCCAGGAAGCAGCTGCAATGCAGAACTGCACTTGGAATATTTTCTTCTGCCATATTTAGGACTGATTCAAATTCACCAGCACTGAAGTTCTTGAGATGTAGTCAATTGGTGGCGGATTTTTTGCCAAGTTAGACAAAACCAGGGAAGCACAATATTCTGCCAAGTCTAGGTGAAGAAGAAAAACACTGGAAGATAAGGACAGGGAAACAAAAAGTATTTCTGACTTTACCTCAGGTGTAAAATGCCTCATGCAGTTGTCTGAAACAAACTGAAATGACTGCCAGGTTATGATTAAATGCTGGCTGGAGAGTAATTTCAATAGAAAAATATGTTTCTGTCGAGCAGAAACCTGCTATTGTAGCTGCCTGGTCAGGTCTATGAGAAATTCTACCTGGTCAGATCTGTGTGAAATCTGTATTATAACTAAGTATGAAACATTAACAAGGAAAAACCTGTGTACTCTCTTTCTCTCTGTTCTTATGTTGCAGTTATGATTTTCCTTCCTTCTCCTATGATCCCAGTGCCTTTAGGGGTACTAAAAAAAGCACAAAGATATCTGAAATTGCATAGTTTTGGCAAACAGAACATCTTACACATTGAGTTATGGGGCATGTGGTGTGAGTGTTGAGTGCCATAGCTTTTTTTGGAACAACTTTTTGTAGACAAAACTTTCTCCAGTTATTGGACCTCTGTGTAGGGCGTATTTTGCTCTGCAATGCTGAAGTACTGCTCATCGATACTATTGGTTAGTGTCAGACTCTCTGAATGAACTGTGATATTTTAAGTATCACTGATCCAGAAAAGCTGTAGGCTGAATTGGTTTATTTCTACTGCTAAATTTTATCTGTTGTACAACCTTAGATATGTCATTTTGCTCTCTGTTTCAGTCCTATTCTGCATCGGGCTTGGACTGCAAAATAATTTCTGAGCACATAGGTGTGAGGACTGATTTCTGCTGCTTATCTTGGCAACATCTATCACTGTAGGGAGACCTTTCTATTGATAATATGTTTCCTGATTACCCTTCTCTTAGACTAAATTTCCTGGTACTCTCAGTATCTGATGAGTTCAGTAGGATGTGGATCAAGGTCCTTTCCTAAACAAGTTTTACTCAGATGAAAGTTTAAAATATACTGGAGGGAAACAAAGCTGCTTCCAGTAATACATTCTAAAATAATTTTTGTGACTTCATTTTATGACATGAAGCTACACAGCGCATCATAAATTTATTTCACGAAGTCTAGGATTTATGTCTGCTTTACATCCACATCACATCATAATGGGATGCAGTTTGACACACCATAATTTGTTTTTAATAATACATTATTTCAGAAGCTGAGAGAATGTCAAGCCTGTGTAGTATTTATTTATTTATTTTCCATGCTAAATTAGTGACTGCTCTTATATTTCTGCAACTCCAAATTAATCCAGTTATTCTGTGATTCAGTAGGATGGGTGAAAGTGTGTTCAGAATCTCTTGATTTAAAAAAAATATATATATATGTATGAATGTTTCCACAGGAAGACAGTGCTATCCATCACTGCATGCTCTGTAGTTACAATTTGTTCAGTGCAAATATTTCACCAGAGTAGCACATGCCACATGGTTGGCTGAATAAGATGAAGAAAAAAAGGTTTAAATTTGGTTTTGCCCGCAACATTCATCAGCAAATATAAATAGAAAACTGCAAAATAAAGTATAATCATATTATCTCTAACTGCCATTCATATTTTTCCAAAGTGCTTAATGTTGCAGCTAGCATATGAATGGACCATGCCCTTTTTCCAGCTGGTCCTTTTATCTTTCAAAGGTATGCCTCAGCAGTAGCTTTTGTGTTGAAAAGCTCGTAGTACAAATGGCTAGTAGTCCACAACATGTTTTATTAGTTACTAATACTTCCCTAAAAATTAACAGAGATAGTTCTATTAAAAATATAAACTTTTTTTGACTGTTTTGAGGGCTTTTTGTCTGCCTTTTGTCGTTATCCTCATTCAGCTCTTCAGACACTTTCTGGATTTTTTCACTAGACCATCTAATCTTTTATTTTTAGTAAAGATGCTTATTATACTTAGCTCTTTCAAACGCTACTACTAGCAACAACATGAATGTTTTGCAACATTGTCTTAAACTGTCCTCATTATAGAAAGAAAAGCCTAGCAGTTCCTTTCTTTGAGGGGAAAAAGAAACAGAAAACCAAACAAACAGAAGAGGCTTGAAAACCTAGCTAGCTCCTTTATAATGGTAATTTGCAAGAAGAAACCTTGTGGGATAATTCTTTTCTTTCATCAGAGCAAATTCATTATTCTTGTTGATTTTCTGGAGAAATAAGAGATATTTTTCTATTTTACCTTTCTCTCCGAGATTTCTTTTTTGCCAGGTAAGACATTCTAAAACCTTTCTTACATGTTTCTCCAGGTTTTACCTTTCTTCATATTAAACAGATGATGCTTGATACTTTATATGCCAGTGGCATATGGTACATTTCAAATAATATGTCTTTTATCACCCAGGAAAACACAAGGAAAAGGTTTGAGGGGCACATAAGTAATAGTTATGTTCTTGCTTTAGCATAATGATATCTTTGCTTTAAAACCTAGTTAGGAATTGGCCCTTGACTCTTCTCAAGGGCAATGGGTTGCTATTGTTACCTCAGAGAAAGCTGAACAGAAATGAAATAACATTACTAACTTATGGTAGCTTTATGTATTTTAAAGCAGAGTTAAGTATATTATGATGTGATGAACTTTCAGAAAGATATTTGGAATTTCTGGGGCAGGTTCCAGATAAAAGAACTGGAACATTTGTGTCAGGTGGTTCAAACCTGACCCCTTCATTCTCATACACCTCTTGTATTGAATCCGTGGCTATTTTTCTGTGGGTTTGCCTAGCAGTTTAGTAATACTGGCAAGCATCTACATGAGCTAAGTTGAACACTGAGCAAGTACTGTAGGATTTCTGAAGCATTGTTATCAGGGGGTAAACATAAAATCCCATTGTTTATCTTCCTTCTTCACTTTTCTTAAATTCTACCTTTAATGTCATTTACACTGCAATTAAATAAAAAAATAGGACCTGTATCCCATTTCAAAAATAGTTTAAGCACTGAACTCTAATAGAAATATGGTAGGATTTAACAGCTCAGATAATTTTAAACTTAATATTCACATTATTAAGGAACAAAGATATCTATTGAAAATTTCGCTCTATTTTTCAGCACTAAAATCTTACATGGTTTGATTCACCATTAAAACTAATAAATTCTGACTTATGGTTTACTACTGTTCTCCAATTATTCTGATGAGTAGCTGATGACAGGTTCAAAGGCAAATATCTTATGACTCACTGAAGCCTTATGATAAAGATATGCTAAAAGTACTACTCCTTAATTCATCCATAGACACCTCTCTGTGTTGTGCTCATGTTTGCATGGATGAACATCTAGTGGGAATAGTTTTATAGCAACACTTCAATTTTCAGTCTAGACTACATACTCATGCAGCGTTTGGAGGTTAATGCAGAATTTTGTTTGGTCATCAGAAGTGAAGATTTCTCTTATTATTGCAATGTTGTGTGTAGTAAAAGGATGAATAAAGAAGTGACTGGTCTATTGATAAGAAAAGGAAAGATAAGCTGTGTCAGTGTTGATGCTGTAGACTTTAAAATAAAACCAGGAAATGTACATAAGCAAGGGAAGTTTTAGTCCAAATGAAATTTATCTTCTTGTTTCATCCCATCAGTAACATTTTCCTAATTCTAAATTATTAAATACCAAATTAAGTATAAAATATTAGTGCAAAATTATATTTCAATCAGAAATATAGAATCAAACGTCAGTGCTTCATTAGTGTGTCATGAAACCTTCTTTTTTTGGCCTGTGGCAGCAAAAGAGATCTGAGTGAGCTCATGGCAACTGAAAGAAGAATTTCTGAATAGAAATTCCCCCTTTTTTTCCATGGGTCTGTACTATTTTGCTAAAGGTGTAAAAGCAATGTGGAAAATTTTATTATAAGTTCTGGCCTCAACTTTGTATTGAAACGGATAGAAGCAGGTGTTTTGGTAGTTTGTTTATTAAGTAATTAACTTTGAGGTTAATTGAAGGTGTGCAAACTGAAAAAGTTAGATCTTGCAGAAGAATCTTTTGTAAGCATTTTAGAAGGTGCAAAACACCAAAGGACTTCTAGATTCTCTTCCAGAGTGAAAAGATTTTTCTAGGATCAAAGGAAAACATGAATGTCCAGGACTAGAAACTAATCAGAACCTTTATTTAGTTATGACACTGTACTCCATTGCATAAGGCTATATATATGTTTAGAAAAAGTTAAATTAGGTCATTCCAGTCACCAGTGACTACATTTCCTAAGGCACATCTTGCAAGCACTGGACTCAGTTAAGCCTGATGACAACTGAATGAAATATGTTACATGTGGTATATAGGACCACTGAAAACTGAAGATAGCACTGGAGCTGGAGATTCAGGCATGTTGAGCAGTAACTCTATGATATCTTCTTGATTTTCCTAAATGGTTAACAAACTTGTATTGGATTTCTTTTGTCCAGTTCTTAACATACCTTTTTCTGTGTGATATTAAAAAAAAATTTAGAAAAAGTATCAAAGTGATACTTTTTGGACAGATCAGTCTCAGCTAAGTCATCATAGAAAGTGACATACTAGGCTCTGATCGAACTCAAATAATGCTTAGATTCTTTTCTGCATCACAGACTAAATGAATAGGAAATATGGTTTCACCCTCCATCAGGCATCATTAACAACACAGGGAAAAAACTTTACACAAAATCTCCTTCATCGTGTCCTCTTCACCGGGACATCTTTGGAGAACTATCTTTAACAATGGCAGGTACCTTGAATTTTGTGTGATTTCTATGGATAAAATAGTAGGCTTCAGTATACACTATTGACTCTCCTTTCAGTGAGCTCTATGTATTTTTTAAACAGAAAATAAAGAAAAGTCACTCACTGGAAATAAATCTTTCTATTAACTCTTCCAAAGAAATACATACACATAGATGTTAACTTAGTGTAGAAAGCTGTCAGTGAATAAACCCACAATTGAATTACATCCCAGCAAAATTGTTCGTTTTCCCCAGGAAATTGCAGAAAAGGCGAAAACTATGACCTTGTCCAAAAGCAAACCCACTTGCAATGAAGTCTGAATTTCAATAGCTAAAAGGAGTGGTCTGGCAAGCTCAAATTCAAAGAACCTTAAATAGCAGTACCTAGATTTTATTTCTGGATCAGAAGTGGACTCCTATGGACTTAGCAACCTGTGTTTTCTCAAAGCATGACAGCAATTTCACGACATTAATGTGCAGTGCATTAATGTGTACTAATGATTTTGTCAGAGAGCTTGTAAACAATGTGCAAAGTTCTTATCTCAAAGCTATTCATTAATTTACATATCCCACTCTACTTTCTCTCTTGCATGTAAGAATAAGACACATTGAGATCTCTAAGTGCAATGGCTTAACTCAGGAGGAAAACACCTTGAAGGAACACTTTCAACACTGCAGTCAAATCTTACATACTCATCCACTTGAGGAAGACAAAAAGAATTATTTAGGACATTGCAAAAATCATCAGGGTTTCCTTGAAATATAAAATTTCCATTTTCCCATCCTACAGGAAGACCTTTTAACATACAGTTATGCACAGCAGTAGTCATTCTAAACAAATTTCCTAAAGTTTGCAAAGGTTTGCCAAAGCAAGTATCTAGAAAGCCCACTTAAGAAGGTATCTCGTGTCCTTGTGTCCCTATAAATGGGGTTTAAAAACACGATAAATAACTAAATAAGACCGTATAACATGTGATATTCACCAACTGAATGGGTTAGCTTAGTTTGAGAAAAAATCACAGAATCACAGAATCATAGGGGTTGGAAGGGACCTCGAGAGATCATCGGGTCCAACCCCCCTGCCAAAGCAGCTCCCTAGCACATATTGCACAGATAGGCATCCAGACGAGTCTTGAATATCTCCAGAGAAGGAGACTCCACCACCTCCCTGGGCAGCCTGTCCCAGGGCTCTGTCACCCTCACTGTAAAAGTGCTTCCGCATGTTGGTGTGGAATTTCCCATGCTCCAGTTTACAGCCACTGCCCCTTGTCCTATCTCCACAGATGACTGAAAAGGGGTTGGCCATTTCCCCCTGCATCCCATACTTAAGATATTTATAAACATTAATTAGGTCCCCCCTCAGTCTTTTTTTCTCCAGGCGAACAGCCCCAGCTCACTCAGCCTTTCCTCATACGGGAGATGCTCCAGGCCCTTAACCATCTTCATAGCCCTTCTCTGGACTCTCTCCAGGAGATCCCTGTCTTTTTTATACCAGGGAGGCCAGAACTGGACACAATACTCCAGGTGGGGCCTGACCAGGGCAGAGTAGAGGGGGAGGATCACCTCCTTCGACCTGCTGGCCACACTCTTCCTGATGCAACCCAGGATCCCATTGGCCCTCTTAGCCACCATGCACACTGCTGGCTCATGGCCAACCTGTCATCAAATGGGATCCCCTGGTCCTTCTCCACAGAGCTCTTCTCCAGCACGTCATCCCCCAGCCTGTACTGATACAGACGGTTATTCCTCCCCAGGGGCAAGACTCTACACTTGCTTTTATTAAACCTCATCTGGTTTCTCCCTGCCCAGCTCTCCAGCCTGTCCAGGTCTCACTGGATGGCAGCGCAGTGTTCTTGCATGTCAGCCACCCCTCCCAGCTTTGTATCATCGGCACTTGCTGAGGGTGGATGCTATTCCCTCATCAAGGTCATCGATGAAGATATTAAACAGGACTGGAACCAACACCGGGCCCTGGGGAACACCGCTAGTCACAGGCCTCCAGTCAGATTCTGCTCCACTGATCACGTCCCTCTGAGACCAGTCCAACAGGCAGTTCTCAACCCATGACAAAAGTAAACATTGCAAAATAACTGGAGACTTTGAAATCTGAGGGAGAATGCTTCAAGTATCACAAATGAAAGGATACATGAAAGAAACAAAAAAGTGGTGAAATAAGAGGAAAGAATAAATAATTGAGGAAACCATTGTATATTTTCTCTAAAGTCATGTAGAACAGACTTCTGTGAAGAAAACCAACAAAATTTTAGTGGACCTTTCTGAGTTTTGTACTGCTATAAGTGAAGCATATAAGACCCTGGGTGACATTTCACAAAATCAAAATTCTGAAATAAGTCAAATTCTTAGTTTGACTGTATATCATAGTTCAGCTGGAGTCACTTAGGATATACATTGGTTTCAAAACTCTATGTGCAGAGAGTAAGAGGAAGACAGAGGGTGGAAATATAAGTTATTTATGAGAACGGACAATTTTGTGCATTGCCCATGCTGAACATTCACGAGGAACACAACCAGAAAGTGGGAAGGGTGCTCTGACAGTCAGAAATCTGGGATCCTTAAGCAAGTAAAATCCGTCAGACTTTCACCTTATAGATAAACAGTCAGAATTAACTGAGGGGAAGGAAGGCAGAAGAAATGGAATAGTGTTTAAAATATATTAGGAAGGGGAAGATTTTAGTGATCCAAATTAAGGCCTTTTTTGGATTGTTTTAAGAACATTGCATTAGTGTCAGAAAGTGTCAATATCAATGTCAGTCTTTCCTCTCATTGCCTACTGTTTAACAGTTTGTCATTTTTTTGTTTATAAATTAGTCTATAGCCTGGTCATATGTATGCATTTCAGTGAAGGGATATTGACTTCAGCAGTTTTTGCATGAACTAGAGGAAATCTTAAATTTTTTCTCAAGTTTGGAATGCATCAAGTGGTGAATGGGACCGTCACTGCTTTTTACCCTGAGGTTGTTTTGGTTTAGTGGCTAGTTTTTTGGTGGGGGTTTTTTTTGATTTTTTTTGTTTGGTTAGTTTGTTGGTTTTAGTTTTGGTTTGGTTTGTGTTGTTTTTTTAAAGCAATTCCACACAATTTAGGCTTGGCTTATATGTACTGTACTAAGAAAATAGTATTAAAAATATGACAAAATTATTTCATTAAGAGTTTTGTGCATTGTCTTACTATCTGTTTTGGTTTTTTTATATTCATTTTTTTAATTCCAAATGCGGATTGAATTTTTTATGTATTCCAAGATATTTGTGATTTAGTCTTGAATTACTACAAGAATATTGCAGGATATCCCATTTAAAACTTGGCAAGTTTTGTTTATGGTTACATGGATGCTACAGCACTTGTTCTATAGCAGGAACAGCATTAGGTACTATAACACTTGAAGCCATCAAGATGCTGTTTACTTGTGATGTACACAAGTCTCAGAATGGGCTGACTGTTCCCTGCATGCACTTATTCCTGCAAGCTTTGTTAAATCGTGGAGGCACTCACCTGTGTGCTGTTGTGTCCTGGTTTCAGCTATGATGGAGTTAAACTTTTTTTTAGCAGTGGATGGAATGCCATGTTTGGGTGTTAGCATGAGAATAGTGCTGATAGCACCCTGATGTTTTCCGATTTGTTGCCGGGCAATCAAGGACCTTTCTCAGCTCTGCATACTTCCTTACTAGTGAGAAAGGAGGGGACGCAGCCAGGACAGGTGATCCGAATTGGCCAAAGAGGATATTCCATACCAGTTACGTCATGTTCGGTATAAGGGGGGACTGGGGGGAAGAGGGGGAGACAACGCCAGGACGTGCGGTTTCTGGGGCGGTCGGGTTGTCCGGGACGGGCTCTAAGCTGTGCGGCCTGAGTTGTGTGGTTTGGTGAGAAATTGCATTGTGTATCACCAGTTTCATCTATTTTGTGCTTTAAACTTATGTTGTTGTTATATCTAGTTTTCTGTTATTGTTTAGTAAACTATCCTTATCCCAACCTGCGTGGTTCTGGTTTCTAGGTTGTGGTTTATTTTCCTCCTTTCTTCCTTCCCTTTTCCCCTTCCCCCAACTTTCCCTCCCCCTTCCTTTTAAAAGTACAAGCGACTGTGTGGGGTGCGGCCCTTGGCTGGGGCAAAACCACGACATGTTGTCAATTAGTTCCTTGGAAAATAGTTTCTGCAGAGTCTGAAGACTGAGTTCTGTGAGGGAACAGTAATGACTTCTTGTTTCTTGATGTCTCATGTCCACTCCTAGACTTAGACTCATATTTGCTGTTCATCTGGGGCATTTTAGTATCTGATGTCTAGAAGATTACTGTAGATATAAATAACATTTATATCAGGATAATTCAATGCTGTGGTCAGGCAACTCAGAAATGAAGTGACTCATTAGCAACTGCTTAGGTTTGGTTAAGATGTTGTTACAGTTATGGTAAGGAATGGTCATCATTTTTTTCTGAAATCGCCTTCTAGTGTTTCTAGAAATGGCATATCTCTTTACAGCACCTTTACTATCTTCCAGAAAAGATATCTTTGATTGATTGGGGGGGGGGGGGGGGGGGAGAGAAAGTTTAATTAATCTTTCTTTGTATTATTGGCACCATAAAGCAACTGTTCAATGAACTCTTCAGTTCAGCATTCATTTACTTGAAATAAAAAAATCAAAATAGCTTCCTTACCTGTAATATAAAAGAGTGAATAGTAAGAAATATCTGTTAGTGTAATTTATTAGTTAGTTGCATTTTCTAAGTGACTTGACTTAAATAATTTACCTTATAATGTTAAAGCTAATGCAGCTAGCAAGATTTTCTCGCTTTGGAGTTTAATAAGTGTTGAAGTGCTCTGTCCATTAAGCCAATGGTTACAGTTAAAGTGAGTCAGGAATAGAATTTATTACAAGCTGCGTAAAACATCTTCCAGATTCTGAAATGTAACATTTTGTCACTTTATAGGATAAAATCTTCAGATATTCAGTGCAAGACACTGAAAGAGTCATGCGTGCTGCTAGACATGCCGGCTTGTTCTGTGCCAGCTCAGGGATCCTCTGTGCTGTCTTGCTTTGCATATGTGCATGACTCTCTCTCATCAAGCTCCTTTTCTTGTTGGGGGGTACTGCCTAGACTTTTTAGTTGGTGTTCTTTAATACAAATCTAGTTTCTAACTGTTCTTCCAGTAAGTGGAGTGTTCTAGGAAGAAGGACTGTGTCCTTTGTAGAATTCATTTAAGAAAACTATCTTTTTACCCTGTAAGTAAACAGCTTTTTTTAATGCTGTTGTTTCCCCAACTTTTATGTCAATGATGATACAGAATGTGGTTCTAACTTTGAAACTTGCTTTTGGTTCTTTTTTGGGAGCATTTTTTTCTTTTTTTAATCTGGAATTTTTCTAGTCGGAGCTGTTATGCTTTAGGTCAAGTGAAATAGATGGATATTATTTCCTATCCTGGTGTTATTTATAATGTCTTTCGTGAAAAATGAATGTGCCGTGCCATTTTGTTCTCATTATAGTCTTAACATTGTATTCAAATAATGAATGTTATGCTTTTTTTGCACGTTCTTTCAAGCTATGTAACAAGACTGATATAGAACTAACATTCCTTATCTGATTCTTGTTTCAAAGGACTCAGCTCACACACAGATTAGCTTTGCATCAGGTTATATTAGACTTGATAGCCATAGTACCTCAAGTACAACACAGATTATTTTTTCAAAATTTATATGTAGTATCTTATACATGAGATAAGGCAGAACCCGTGCAGTACAACTATATATACTGTATTCCTTCTGCCATTAAGCATTTTTAGCTTCTGGTTTGCATATGGAGAACCGGATGCAGTCAATAATTAGAATTAATCAACAACCTTTCAGGCTTTTAAGGATGTGAAGTATCCAAAGATGCAACTGTGCACTGAGATAGGCACGTAGTTGGACACTTGCATGTTTAAGAGATCATTTTAAAGTCAACTCTACAAAGATCATTTTATCAAAAAAATAACAAAAGGTAACATCTAGGACCCAAGGGTCTCTGCTCAAATCCAAGCTCACATATGTCAGATAGTGAACCCAGGCAAAGCCAGATAAGTGACGGCAGAAGGTCGAATAACGGAACAGCTTCGTTTAACAGACATTCTAATAATGAATGTAGATAGTAAAAATCAATGAAGTGATACCAGAAGAACCTGACACTCTATTTCTAAATTGGCTGGATGACTTTTAAATAAATTTTTATGTATTGCAGAATCAAAGAATGGTTCATATCAGAAAAGACCTCTGGAGGTCATCTGATCCAACTCTGTGGTCAAGCAGGGCTATCTAGAGCTACCATGTAGTTGGTGAATTAAGTGAATAAAATTATTAAATATGAAAAACAAAACACCAGAAAGACTATGGAACTAAAAATAAAGTAAATGTAATTTCTTGAATTTTAAGAAAATGTTATTTTTATAGAGTTTTATTCCATCTAATAATGAAATGATCTTTCTTTGTGGTATTCTTTTATAAAAATATTTTGTTTAAAAGTCATGCAAAGATATAGGTGCAGAACTCTTGATGTTTTTCTGTTCAATTGAGAGACCATGGAATCTGTAGCTTTTTAGCAGAACATTTAAACAAGTGAAGACAAGTCTGTCATATAAGTAGGTAATATATGTTGAGTGAGGTTAATGTGTGGTCATAGTGCTGGTAAGTAATGGGAATTCTTTTTCCTAGAATAGTTCATGTTTTTTACATTACAGAAATGGAACTATCCTGGAATGCTGAAGCCATGTATTTTGACACACAATACATACAGCTAAAATTAAGGTAAGACATGAACTGCCGTCATCACAGAGAAACCTGTTTCAGTTCCCATGTATATTTTAATGACAAAGGCCTGAGAATTTCAGAAGCCAGAGTTTAGCTACTGTTACGTGGTCTGTAAAAGTGGAAATAGATTGCAGTAAAGTAACCACACAGCACGTCTCTATTACTGTTTCAATTAGATCATTATCTTCTGCACATGGGCTAACTAGAGTGTCTTAGGATCACTTCCCCTGGAAGCTCTGTTTGTATTCCAGGCTTTTGTTTTAAGGCTTGAATTGTGATTATAAAAATTATTCTAAGCAAGTGCTAGCCCTCAAGTAGAGTGAGCCAGAGAAGCCTTAGCAACTAACTGCAATACTAAATGTCAAACTCTTAATTTCAAAGGGGAGATACCTGCTACTGGGGGATTCTTGCAGCATATTACTTCCAGCTATGTGCTGGCTGTTGAGGATGCAGAGAGAAGAACAGCAGACCTGTGGACTTAATGGACGAGGGGATGGCTGTGGATGTGATCTACCTGGACTTTGGTAAAGCCTTTGACACCGCTTCTCACAGCATTCTGACTGAGAAACTGGCTACCACTGGCCTGGACAGGTGGACCCTCAGCTGGGTTAAAAACTGGCTGGATGGCCAGGCCCAAAGGGTGGTGGTAAGTGGAACAGAATCCAGCTAGAGGCCGGTCACGAGTGGCGTCCCCCAGGGCTCAGTCCTGGGTCCAGTCTTGTTCAACATCTTTATCAATGATCTCGACGAAGGGATGGAATGCTCCCTCAGTGAGTTTGCAGATGACACTAAACTAGGAGGAAGTGTTGATCTGCCTGAGGGTAGGGAGGCTCTTCAGAGGGATCTGAACAGACTGGACCGATGGGCTGAGTCCAATGGGATGAAGTTTAACAAGGCCAAGTGTAGTGTGCTGCACATGGGACATAATAACCCCATGCAGCGCTGTGGGCTTGGGGGGGACTGGCTGGAGAGCTGTAATGTAGAGAAGGACCTGGGGGTGTTGGTTGACTGCAGACTGGATATGAGTCAGCAGTGTGCTCAGGAGGCCAAGAAGGCCAGTGGCATCCTGGCTTGTATCAAAAACAGTGTGGCCAGTAGGTCTAGGGAGGTGATTGTGCCCCTGTACTCGGCATTGGTGAGGCCACACCTCGAGTACTGTGTCCAGTTCTGGTTCCTCACCATAAGAAGGACATTGAGGTCCTTGAGTGCATCCAGAGAAGGGCAACCAGGCTGGTGAAGAGGCTGGAGGACAAATCCTATGAGGAGTGGCTGAGGGAGCTGGGGCTGTTTAGCCTAGAGAAGAGGAGGCTGAGGGGAGACCTTATCACCACCAGCTATCTGAAGGGAGGTTATAGAGAGATTGGTGATAGTCTGTTCAGCCAGGTGAGAGGCGACAGGACAAGGGGAAATAGCATGAAGCTGCACCAGGGCAGGTGTGGTGGTTTAGTCCTGGCTGGAGGCCGGATGCCCACCAAAATCAGTCTATTGCTCCCCTTCTTAGTTGGATAGGGGAGAAAATATATATCAAGAGGCTTAGAAGTCCAGATAAGGACAAGAAGAGATCATTTTATCAGCAACGATACGGGCAAAACAGACTCAACAGAGAATGAAGAAAGAAACTATTCTAATTTACTACACTACACTAAAAAGAACAGTGAAAACCAGAGTTGGGAGCGCGACCAAATCTTAAAGCAAATGCAAGCAGATCTTAAAACATGTTCCCCCCACCACTCCTTTCTTAGCAGACTTTAGTCAGGGTTTATTTGCTCCCTTCTTCCCTACCTTATGCAGTACAGGGGGGCAGGGACTGGGGAAAAATGGGGTTCTCAGTAGCACCTTCCCCCCACCCCTTCATTCTAAGCAGACTTCACTTTAGCCATGATTTTACTCCCTTCTTCCCTCCCTGCTCGCAGTGCAGGGGGAGGGGCAGGGACTATGAAAAAAATACTGGGGTTCCTGGTTACTTCTTCATGAGCTGTTTCCTTTCCCAGATCTTAAAACACCTCTACCTCCCCCCCTCACTCCCTTCTTAGCAGACTTCACTCTAGTGATGATTTCACTCCCTTCCTCCCCCCAATCACAGCGCAGGGGGGCAGGGATGGGGAGATGGGGGCTTCGGTCAGTTCTTTGCAAGTTGGTTTCCTTCTCGGCCAGGGAGGGGGCCTTCATTCCACACACCCTCCTCCTGCTACACCGTGGGTCCCACCCACGGGAGACAGTCCTCCACGAACTTTCTCCAACGTGAATCTCTGCCCCCAGGTCTGTATCTCTTCATCAGCTGCTCCGCCTGGATCACTGCTATGGTGGGCAGCCATAAATCACAATCTCTCAGTCCCAGTCCTCCATGGGGTCACCAGTCTCCCCCCAGCAAACCTGTTCCAGTGCAAAACTCTCTCTGGCTCAACTCTGTGTCTCTGATTCTTTTCATGGGCTGCAAGTGTTGGCAAGGAGTCACAGCATCTTCTCTATTTCTCCACCTGCGCCATCCAGCGTGGAGCCCCTCCACGGGCTATAGGTGGGGTCTCGGCCTTTTCCATGGGGTTGGTTTCTCCCCAGGCTGCTGGGGCATCTTTCTCCCTGCACCTGGGGTGTCTCCTGTCCTCCCCGGCCTTGGTGTCTGCACAGCTCGTTACATCTCTTCACTCCCTTCTCCGGTGGCAAAATGCAGCTGCTTCCAGCTTGTTTTCTCCTATATGTGATTCTCAGAGGCACTGTGACTATCTCTCATTGACTTGGCCCTGGTCAACAATGATTCTGGTTTTGAATTGTTTATACTTTGGAGCTGCAGAGAATTCCAACAGCTCCTTGCAGCAGCCATTTTCTGCACCCCTGTTCTTTTCCAGCACCCAACTACACAAAACTGCGACAGCAGGTTTAGACTGGACGTTAGAAAAAAGTTTTTTACTGTATGAGTTGTCAGGGCCTGGAACAGGCTGCCCAGGGAGGTGGTTGAGTCACCTTCCATGGATGCGTTCAAAAAAAGGGTAGATGAGGTACTTAAGGATATGATTTAGTTTAGGGTGAGAATGGTTGGACTTGATGACCTTAAAGGTCTTTTCCAACCTTGTGATTCTGTGATTCTGTGATTGTTACTCTGTCTGCAGAGAAGAAAGAATGTTCATAGTTTATTTTTCTGAACCACTACAGAAAGCATCTCTTCATGAAAATATTAAAAATGCGCATTATTAGAGAAATTAGGGTACCTACTGTCATGAGGCCTGGTTTTTAAGGTAGCAAATTCAACTCTAGGAAAAAAAAAGGGTATTGGTTACCTTTGGAGCTGAATGCCATATAGCATGGTCTTTCATTATTCGTTTACAGGATGTGTTTTTCTTATATTTTGTGAATAATAACATGGACAGGATGAATGGTGTTAAGTCAGAAATTAATCTATATTTTCCTTTTTCCTTTCCCCTCCTTAGCAAAATGTGTAGCCCTCGGTGATCTTACTTAATGTCATTCAAACTATTTTCCAAAGAAAATAATACTTACTTAAATGTGGGCTTTCTTTTGACATTTGCTGGTAAAGTATTTCCCCAAAATTGACTTGTCATTGAAAATCCTATCCAAGTTAAAGGAGGTTAATATTGTATTTTACAGATGGGAAGAGAATAATTAGAGAGCTTGAAGTCAAAATATCTACACTAGACTCACAAAACTTGTGATGTAAAGAGTTTATTTTGTTTGTTTGTTTGTTTGTTTTTAGGTGCATTTTTTATGGTGCTGAATATTACTGTAAGAAAAAGAAGTTGTTAAGAGGACTTCTCTTAATGTCATAGAAATAAAAGTTTAAACACTGCTCAAGCTGTAATTATAATGGAAGATCATGGCCATTTTTAATGATACTTGGCAGATTTTTGAAAAGGATTTAGGACATTACCACCAGTGACAGCAATAAATTACTTGACATGCCAATACATCGCTCCAATTCTGTGTTCCAACTTACAGAAATCGTCATATGTCCCAAGGAATAATCAGTTCAAACTGATAGATTTTACAAGTGGTATTAAGAATATGCATGTGAAATGAACTGTAGCTATAATATTTTTGTCTCATAAGATCCTGAAAGAAAGATTAAATACAGCTATTGAAAATTTCTTTTGATGTCTGTGTTGGGAAACATCTTTCTGATATAAAAATGTTATATAAATAATCAATGTACCATATTTCCTTTGTGTTTAATTGCTTGCAAAACTTTGGCATTAAGGAAGTATTAAAACAGCAAGGTTTCCCCTAAACTGGATATGTTCCTTAATGTAAATGTTGAATTCTTTGCAACCACTGAAACAATATTCTTTGATCTGAAACTGTGTAATATGGTTATGTTTAGGAATCCTTCAACCTTTTGCCAGTATTTAGTTATTACTTGAAAAAATTTCATCTGAAAAGCATCATCTGCTTTTGGTCTTGATTTTCTTGTCATCATCCCATGCAATGCCTGCAGCCTTTTGCATTCTGTACTTTAACAGTTCCCTGGACTATTTCCATGCCTAGAAGGGGCTGTCAAGTGATTTTATTGTGCCAAGATCATCTTCTGGACTGCTCTTGCCTTTAAAATACCGTGATAGTAAACAAAGCAGAATGTAGAATTTGTTACCTTGCAAGTTTCAGTCAATACGATTAATAAAAAAGGAGTTACAGTTTAAAGTCCAACCGTATTTAACAGGATCTGCATTAAAGTTCAGCTAAACTGGGTGGTCATTTTTGGATGACAAAATACCAGGAGTGGGTAGGCTTACTGCTGAATCCTCTTTCGTTAGGTATTAATGAATATCAGCTGCTAAAATTTAATCTGAAGCTCTAGGAAGTAAAGTTTTTGAAATAAAAAAAAGCTTTAGTAGGTTTTTTTAAGTTGTTCCTCTTTGTGGCTCATTGGTGATATATCTTTCCCATCACAAGACCTTCAATATTCCATTTTGAAAAGTTATATGAAATACCACTGTCAGTAATTTCTTCTTTGGCGTTTTCATACAAGCAATGTTTTTTAATGTAGACATTGATTTTTTAACCTTGTGAACTTTGTTATTTCTCTGGCCAGAAACAGCAAGAAAAGCAACTTCAAAATGCCTACATTGATATCAAACATGAAAGTGTGCATTATATACCTCACATGCTATATACAGGTAAAAAATGCAGACTTTATTATTTCTAATATTGTTTTCAATTTTCAATGTTTTGAATGTCCTTTACAGAATGAAACAAAAAAACCCAAACAAAAAAAACCCCAGCAATTGCTCCTCTACTCTTCTTTCATGCATATTAGTCCCTCCTCCCTAAAGCATACAGTGACTTTTGTATAAGTAATTGAATTTGCAGCAAATACGAATGCTATGAAGGTTCCTAAATTTTACCTTATTGGATAAGAACACTTTCAATTTGAAGATTAAGCCTGACCCTTCACTAATTACGAATACTTTAAGGGAGAAGAAATTGTAGGAAACCCACTTTTTAAATGCTTGTGACCTGGTGAGCAAAAAAATGTTTTGCTTTCCTTGTGGTTTTATAAAAATTGTCAGAACACTGTCATTTTAAGAGTTCAAAGACCTAAGAGCCTGAAAACTGAAAAGGAAGTGGTAATTACCTAATGCTAAGTGATATATTAAAAGCATATGAGAGGTTTTAAGTGGCTATGTGTGGAAAATAATGAGCTACAGAACTGCTTATAGCAGTAAATTGCCAAAATTGTGATGTTCTAATATTGGCTTTACAACAGGATCTCATTCTGAATCAGTAATGTGCTCTTTGTCTTCCCTTCATTATTTTTAAAATGGGATGCTAGAATTTCTGACAATATACCTTGGTAAATGAAAAAAGGCTGCATGCCTCTGCAAGGAGTCATGCCTTCTGATTCTGCAGAAGTGATGAAAAGGGGTGCTTCCTATGGGCTTTGGAAATTCTTCAGAAACTTAGCTGTCCTGTAGAAATTACTGTATTTTTTCCACATGAAGAGCATAAAGGACTGGTCATATTGTGTCCTATCTGGCTGATGTAAATCCTTTAAAAATAAAGGAGTTACAGCAATTGAAAGAAAAAAGTCCATGTGTATTTTCTCACCTGTTTCCCAGACCAATGGAATATTTTTGAAAAATCTTAAAATAATTCTTCTCAGATATAGATTAGATTAATGAATTCTATGGACTAATTTATAAGCCTGTGTCGCAGTTTTGCATAGCTGTACTGCTGAGATAGCTTCTGCAAGCAGTAACTAGAAGCAGTATGCAAGCCCCAGACAGTAAACATTAGCCAATTCAAGGCCAAAGCTGCTGCTGACCAGGGCCTAGCCAATCAGAGATGGGTGCAGTGCCTCTGTGAATCATATATAGGAGGAAAAAAAACCTGTAAGCAAATGCATTTTCCCACCGGAGAATGGAGTGAGAAGATGTAACAAACTGTGCAGACACCAAGGCCAGGCCTGAAGGAGAGGAGCGGGGGAAGAATGAGGACCCTCCTGGTGCCAGAGAGATTCCCCTGCAGTTTGTGAAGACCATGGTGGAGCGGGTGTCCCCTCACAGCCCATGGATAAGGACGGAGAGCAGAGACATCTACGGCTTGTGAAGAGATTGATCCATGCCTCAGCAGGTTTGCTGGGGGACTTGTGACTTTGCGGGGCACCAGGCTGGAGCAGTCTGGGCCCGAACATCAGCACCCATGGAAGGAAGTCCTGCTGAGAGGCCTGTGGTGAGGAGATGACTCCCTGGTAGAGAGGACTCACTTTGGAGAAGTTGGTGGAGACGACTGTCTCCTATGGGTGGGATCCCAGGGTGCAGCAGGAGATGTGTGGGGGGGGTGAGGGGGGAGTGGGGGGTGGGGGGGGAGTGGGGGGTGGGGGGAATGCCCCCCTCAGCTAAGATGGAAGACAATTCAGAAGGAACGGACTCAAAACCCCCATTCCCTGCCCCTCCCTGCATCGTGATGTGGGGGAAGAAGGGTGCAAATTTATGATTAAAGTGAAGTGTGCGAAGAAGGGAAGGTGCTGGGGGGAAGTAGAAGTGTTAAGATCTGGAGGAGGAAAGCAGCTTGTGAGGAACTGCCGGAACCCCGCTCCCCAATCCCTGCCCCTCCCCGCACCATGTTAGTGGGGGAAGAAGGGAGTAAAATTGTGATGAAGTTTAAGTCTGCTAAGAAGAGAGGGGTAGGGGGGAAGGTGCTTTAAGACCTGGCCACGCTTCTCATTACCTGACTCTGGTTCACTGGGTGTGCAGTTGTAGTAGTAATAGATCACTTCTCTTTCTTTTATTCTGTGTTGAGTCTGTTTTGCCCATTGCACTAATTGGAAAGTGATCCCTAGTCCTAAGCCTCCCAATATATATTTTCTCCTCTTTTCGGCTGAAAGGGGAGTGAGCAAGTGGCTTGGTGTGCATTTTGCCTCTAGCCAGGGCCAAACCACCACAGCCTGGCTTTAAACATTATAGAAACTTCACAGAATCACAAGGTTGGAAAAGACCTTTAAGATCATCAAGTCCAACCGTTCCTATCCTATGCTAAACCATATCCCTAAGTAACAAAGTACCTTATCTACCTTTGTTTAAACACGTCCAGGGATGGTGACTCAACCACCTCCCTGGGCAGCCTGTCCCAGGCCTTGACAGCCCTTTCAGTAAAAAATTTCTCTTCTAACATCTGATCTAAACCTGCCCTGGCACAGCTTTGTGCCATTTCCCTTTGTCCTATCTCCTGTCACCTTCCATGATGTACTTCTGTTTTGAAGACCCCAAGAACTATGTTTTCAAAAACTAAATAGCAATTGGATAGAATAGTGCAAAAAGGCCCAAATCAACAGCAATTTTTATCACATGTTTAGTTTCACTAATATTTAGCTACAGTTCCAAAAAATATTTATCATATATGTCAATTCCTCTGAGACCAAAATTAAGCACATGAATGAATGTTTTGTTGAGGATGGCAGGTTTAATGGAAATTAATGGCTCAATGACATAATGGCCATATCTGTTTCACACTTACATGATAAAAAATTACTTCTGACTATTGGTTTCAGTGGACCTCTCCAATGTCCTACCGTTGAGGATTTACAACTATTTTATTCACTAATAGTTAATGTTTCTTATTTAGCATTAATCATATTTTGTCCTGCTTTTCATCTAGCTAGGAATACAAAACTGATTTGTCTTGTGTGTTAGGTTGGTTAAGGTACTGTGGAATGTATTTAATATATGTTCCTTGCAGAGCATCACTTTTTAGCATATATTAACAATTATATGCATAACTACATATCAAGTACAACACCATAGCTATGGAAATTAACTGGCAATGAATATACATAGGCAGAGCTGATTAAAAGCTTCAACATGAGAATAACTAATCAACAGATTCTTATTTGTAATAATCAAAGTTTTACAGGAATATTTGAAATAATAATTAAAAAATACAGGGAAAATAATTCCCTAAATCTAAGAGATTTGGGTTTTTAATGAAGCCAAGACATATGGAAGGAAAACATCTGAGTGACTGAATGAAGATTAGGTCCATTACTGGTAAAGCAAACCAGACTGTGGCAACAACCTAGTGCAAGAGAATGCAGACACCTGAATGCAAGTTTGCCATTTTTTCAGTGAACACACTGGACACTTTGACAGTCTTTGATGCTATTCAAAGTCTTTTCTGATGTAGTTGATGCAGTACTAGTACATTTTACATTTCTTACTTTAAGCACAGGAAAACGAGGGTTATTTTTCCAGTAGTTTTGGAAGAAATTAACCCACTGATTTTCTGCAGTCTGTGGTGATGTTTTTCTTTAAGTAGGAGCTAGTGTACATGAGACCAAAATTTTAATGTTTATTTCTAGTTACATCATTATAAATAATATACAATGGCCACAAATTTCTCTCCCATGTATGTTACCGCTCAAGATACCAATGACATGCTTGGTTGTATGTGCTAATGAAATGTAATGTCTTGTTACAGTGTCTTGTGATAATTAATTTTCCTAAACTTAGATTATTTTGGAGTTTTTTTCCAACTGTTCCGTAGGACACTAGGTTGATGTCTGCCAAGTAAGATGTAGTGGCAATGTACATTTGCAGTTGTCAATAACTGGATTAACTGAAATCTAACAAGGAAGATTCAGCTTCAAAAGTTTGAAACCATAGTGTTTAAGACACAAATTCTCCTTATATATTTCTGCATATAGATCTTTGCTGTGTATTCATCATAAATCTTATTTTCCCCCAATGCTTTAACAAATTAAGAGAAAAATATTTTTGGATGGATAATCCTTTGCCTTACACCTGTCAGCTATTGTAGCCTCCTTGATGACATGACACATAGCAAAAACTTGCTTCTACTTGAGACGTATGTTTCCATTTTTTGTTTTGTTTTTATTATTTCTACACCTCTTCATTAACTGTTATTTTTTTGTATTTTTGTAGTCTTTACTACTCTGTTTTTGTATTACCAAAGATAAACAGTGGGGAAGAACCTGAGTGATCAAGCTTTATTAGGATTTGGTTTGACATAGCACTGTGCTGCCAGCACTACATATGATTGTAAAGCACTAAAAAATCTCATCTGGTTAAACTTTGATTTTCACTATCTGAATATAAGAAGTATCTAAGTTACTTTAGCAGCACAAATGCCATTACTTCCAATCAGGTTCTATATTTGTAATGGAGTAGTACTTCTGAGAACTGCAGCTTAATGATGTGACACTGTTTGTGACTGGTGATAGGTGAAAGCAAAGACAATCTGGGTACAGCTATCAGAGATTAATTATTTTTGCCTGACAGGCTGAATTTTACACCTTTTCTTCAGATCCATGAAATCTTCGTGATTGTAACACAATGAAGTATTTACTATGGATAGGCCTTAGGAACCCTTACTATCCTTTTTTAAAACTTTTGTACACCACTGGATGTCTTGTTTCTCTATAGTCTGTCTTTATCTTCAAATCAAATTGTGTAAATAAACTTTTTAGCTTACCTTTTTTGACTTTGAACTATTAGTGTATTCTCATTTTCCCTATTTTATTTTTGTTATCTATCTTGCTTTTTCTTCTCTTTACTTCTTCTAGACTTCTATTATGGCAGCTTTTTTCCCGAGGGTTGACACTATTTTTTTATTTTTAGTGTTCCCTATTTTCTTTTCTCTGTTTCTTTCCAGTTCTTCTCTCCATATTTGTGGATTTTTTGCTTGGTTTCTGTTTGTTTGCTTTTTGGTTGTGTGGGGTGGTTTTTTTTGTTGTTGTTGGTTTTTTTACGTTCACTTGAATGTTCTGTAAATATTTAGGTGTAACCCTTCTACAACTGACATACTGTATCCTGTGTTAATTTGATTATGTAACTTAATAGTTTGTGAGTAATTCCATAGAAGCCAGTGGATTATTTGCAGGATTTTTCTGTGTATGTCAATGGCTGTTATAATAATAGTAGCAATTAATCATAATTACACAGTTTCAATTTTACTTGTTCACAAAAAATGTGGAACAAAGTTTTTTTGGTTGTTTTGCACAGCACAGATGAACCTTGTAACAGAGTTAATTAGCCAATATGGCAAGCAATTGAAAGTCAGACATAACTCAAAAGGTACTTCTGTTCTACATTCTTTGCAAACTGAAGATATGTGAAGAGAAACTAAAACATCTTAGTAGTTTAGATTCTTCTTAGAGTCTTGCTTCTACCCTGCAGTTGCCTCGAATGCTCTTAAGGACATTAAGAATCATATGTCTCTTGCTTTCCATCTCTTCTTATTTAAATGTTCTTCCCCATAATTAAATCTGTATCAAAAGCTGAGGACTTTAAAAAAAAATCTGGTTGTGGAATGCCTTACTTAGGCCATTATCACACAGAGCTTACTGCTGGGAAAGACTGATGCTCAAAAGACAGAGGAAAATAGCACCTGCTTTCTCACGCTGGTTTATGTTTGCAGTCTTGATAAAAATGCAAGACAACATATGCAGAAACTGTGCGGAAGCACCATTCACATGGTAATTCCTTTGTATTTGAATAATTTCTTTTCAGGTGCCTGAATGAATGCCAGACAGAGGATTCGATCATCCCTTCATTTAAGTTAGTAAGTGCCATATTTAGAATTTAACTGATTTCTTGGATCAAAGACTACCACTTTGGACACTCAAAAATGAAATGTGGGCTCAGTGGTTGGAAAAAAATTGAAGTTCATCTGAATAACTTATTCTTAGATAACATGATCCCAAATGGAATTTACCAAAATCTCAGTTTTGCTGGATGAGATGAGGTGGCATTATGAAGTTTTCCGCACATTACTTCCTCTCATGGTTAGTGGCAAAACACAGATCTGGGCTGACACTTGCTGAACCTCAGTCAGATGCAAAATACTATTTTTAAATAACCTTACACAGGCCAACAGGAGCATGAAAAAGAACAACAGATAAAAGGCATCATTCAAGATATGGGAGAAATAAATGTAATAAAACTTAGTAGCATGTGTTGAGACTGGTCAATCAGAATTGACACTCGATTATAATTATTTTTTCCTGATTGATGTCATAGCATTTTAATCTTTGTTCAAATTATTGACATTTAACAGCTGCAAGTACTCTGTACCCAGGGCATCTGATGAATATTAGGTGTGTTTGGAAATTAGAGCTAGCAGGTTTTTTATCTGAGCATGTCCACTGTTGCTTTTAACAGGTTTCTTAAGTTTGGCTGGCGCTAAGAGAAAAAAACAATACTCTGAATAGAAAGAAGTTACTGGTGAAAATCTCATGTGCTGGAAATTTGACTCAGGATGGCCTCTTCTGTCAGTTTTCATTCTGATATGTAGGTATACTGGTGCGTAGCCTGAAATATAATTGTAACATAAATTAAGTTAGATGATTGCACCAGTACAAAGTAAGGATGTACACTATGGCAACTGGCCATTGGGCTACAAGTCACCTAATTGTAAGCACCGTTCTTTCTTTTTTATCCGTACAGTAGCTTCTCTTCCAACATTTCTGTTCATTTTTAATAAGGGATATAGAATAAAATAGGACTAAAGTACATTTTGCTTCACAGTATGTCATCTGTCCATATTCCTTCTTGTATTGTTTACTGTGTATTCATTAAAGTTGTACTGACCAAAACAACAGAAACCATAACTTATTGGTATCTTGCTTGCCTTATTTAAAATCAAAAGCTAACTTAATTGCCGTGGTTTCCCACACAAACAGTGAATCTGTCCATATCCATTAAAAATTTGGCCGAGATTTCTAACACACCATGCTTGAGTATGCTCATAGTTTTGCAAACGTTTTGGCATCCCTGTCTAAGCATCATGTTGGCAGTGAAACAATAAACTAGGCTCAGCTTTGCATCTTTTCAATTTTGCTTATAGAAAGATTTTTGGTTTTCTAATTGTTGACATTAATTACCCTGAAAAGTTGGGTTATTTTTGCTAGGACTAAAGAATAGTATTAAGACTGGATAGGAATAAACCATGTTGAATTTGGCAGATGTTCCTGAAAGGAATATATCTGTTTTCTTTCCATTATATTATTCAAACTATCCTCAATGTAAAAGGGGGGGTGCATGGGGGGGTGGTGTCACTACTTTTTGATTTTGTGGTTTCCTTTGATCTTTGTTGTTTGCTTATTTTAATAAAATTACAGATTCCAAAATAACTCAAAAGTAAGACAGAAAGCTTGGTCAAGCAAATACAGGAACTTGTGTACCATCAAATAGCTTTTGATAACACATTTATAAACAAAGATCTAAAGAGAACATGTATAGATGAATGTAGATAAACTTCATTGGCTGCTGAAGTTGCTGAATGTGCTTGACACAGGTTGACATTGGGTCCCAAGTGTGAGAAAACTTGTCAAAGTTTAACAGTGATAGAACCTGAGGGAATGATGTGAAGCTGCGACAGGGGAGGTTTAGGCTGGATGTTAGGAAGAGGTTCTTTACTGAGAGGGTGGTCGGGCACTGGAACAGGCTCCTCAGGGAAGTGTTCACAGCACCGAGCTTAACTGATTTCCAAAGGGTCTGAAGGATGGACTCAGTCCCATGCTCTGACTTAGCTAGTCCAGTGTAAAGCCAGGAGTTGGACTCAGTAATCCTTATGGGTCCCTTCCAGCTCAGGATATTCTTTGATTCTGTAATTCTAAGTCAACTGGAGAGTTCAGTGTGTTAAAGTGCTAACAAATGTCCCTTGCTGTCTGCTGGAAGAAAGATGGATGGACATAGACCCTCTGGCTCAGCAGCATGGCAGAGGGCGGGTAGTCCTGTTCTCACCCACCAAACTACATCAATGGTACATTACCGTAGGTGACAAGCCTAATGTAGCAAAAAATATTAATAAAGTTAATTATAAGATGCTTGTTCTTTTTTTTTCCAAGTAGAGAGGAAATCAGCAAATAGTCCCAACAGAGAGGTATGGCAGGCAGTACCAACTATAGGTGGGGAACTCTGTATTTAAGAGCAAACAACTCTCTTCTGTAGTCTCAAGAGCAAGATGCAAGGAAAGATGATAGCCTACTGCATTTCATCATCCTGTACCAAAAGTCCATACCTGAAATATATATTTTAATGATCAGTGAGTCTGATAGTGGAATAGTAAAAAAACCCTCTCCACTGGATTTTTACATCTTCGGTGTTTGTTTTTTTTTTTTTTTTTGTGCCTTTGCTTTGGAAGAGGGATTTATTCTACACTTAAGTTAAATCTAGGATTTTTAAATTTACTTATTTATTTATGTATTTCTCTGTATGTGTGGAATGTTTGTCAAACAATGATTTAGTTGTGGGGTAACCATGTTATGCCTATTGTAATTATATCTTCCACACTGTAAGGAACTTGTTGGATACAGCATCAGCCAGTAAGCACATTACTAGCCACAATGAATTATATATTAGGATATGGGTTTGTGACTGTTGAGGTAGTGTGTTGGGGAGTTGTTATGTCTCTCTGTTTGTATATACAAAGGAAAGGGATTAAATGCAAATATCACAGCCAGTGCTTCACTTGTAGGTTAGGGGTTTATGTTTTTCATTTCAGTTGTTCTCAAAATCCAGTTCACTTGTATTTATCAGGTCTGGACAGAAAAGAATAAATAATAAAAAAAATGCACTCTTGTCCTAATGCTGATTGGACAGATTTCCTGAACTATAGTCTGAGAAAAAACACATTAACTGTAATAAATAGGTCTTATAAAAGTTTTAAATTCCACTATAGCTAATCAGTTCAAACAAGACATTTAAGCTGTAAATAGCTTTTAAAAGTAAACAGAGCTTTACACTAAGTGACAGCTACTATTACATTTTCTGCTTCTGAGTGTGAGAAAATTAATGTACCAAGAAAGTGCCTACTATTTAAAGGCATCGAGCTCCAGACATTTTTAACAACTGAAATTTTCAGTGGGTAGACCACTGAAGTGTCTTGTCATTAAATTATGCACTGTACATTAGAAACAGATGCACCACTGGAAACCTTGCATGACAGCACAGTCTTCAAGATTTGTCAATTAGGGTGCTGCTAAAACAGAGCACACAACATGAGTTACAGATTAGTGGGTCTACCTAAAGAAAAAAAGACAGAAAGGAAACTATGTTTTTCTGTTCTGATATGCAATGCAAATTTAGGGATTTTTTATTTTTCTTTTTTTCAACCTGCAAAGCAAGGAACATTATTGTGTGGGATGCACTAAAGCATTTCCTAAGGTGTTTCTCAACTATACAACACTATAGAATAGAATGTGACACTATAGAACAGTAAAATGGCATTTAAAAAAAACCCAACTTTAGTCTTAAGCATGTACTGACCTGAATCAGGAGAAAAAAACTTAAGAAAACAAATATTGTAGGTGATAAAGTCATATTAGAATACTATAAATAAATTTGCATAATAGTGGTCTTGTGAGGAGTGGTTCAACTTCTGCTTTAGAAGTTCCTTTATGTATTTTAAATCCTTAGTTTGTGGACTTTTGGTTTGATTTTAGTTAGATAATGAAATATTATTTTGTAATGCTGTGGGTTACAATGACTTTTATTTTATTTCGCAGAATCTTTCCTACCTCTAAACCACAGGATATTTATGTTTTAGAGATACAAATTTCTATTTTAAGCAGACTCCCTTGTGCAACCTTATACTTCAAACTACTTATTTATGAGAGATGAGGCTAAAACTTGTAACTTTTCTCTTGTAAAGAAACAGTGAAGCCATGGGTTGATTTTAAAAGAGGATAGAGAGGGTAATAAGAAATCTAGTACAGCTGTGCCTCAGGTCCCTGATCCAATAGCTTTCAGAGTTATCTATGTTCAATAGGTTAAGGAAGATGGTCTATAAATAGGCTTTATAGAGGAAAGGGCACACTGCTGGCTCGTAGCCAACCTGTCATCAACCAGGACCCCCAGGTCCTTCTCCACAGAGCTCTTCTCCAGCAGGTCATCCCCCAGCCTGTACTGATACATGTGATTATTCCTCCCCAGGGGCAAGACTTTACACTTGCTTTTATTAAACCTCATCTGGTTTCTCCCTGCCCAGCTCTCCAGCCTGTCCAGGTCTCGCTGGATGGCAGCACTATGTTCCTGCATGTCAGCCACCCCTCCCAGCTTTGTATCATCGGGTACTTGCTGAGGGTGGATGCTATTCCCTCATCAAGGTCGTCAGTGAAGATATTAAACAGGACTGGACCCAACACTGAGCCCTGGGGAACACCGCTAGTCACAGGCCTCCAGTCAGATTCTGCAGCACTGATCACCACCCTCTGAGCCCGGTCCGACAGCCAGTTCTCAACCCACCTCACTGTCCACTCATCTATCCCATGATCTCTCAGCTTTGCTATCAGGATGTCATGGGAGATAGTATCAAAAGCCTTGCTGAAGTCAAGGTAGATGACATCCACTGCTCTCCCTCCATCCACCCAGCCAGTGATGAGATCATGGAAGGCTATGAGATTGGTCGAGCACGATCTCCCCTTGGTGAAACCATGCTGACTACTCCTCATGACCTTCTTCTCTTCCAGTTGCTTGGTGATGGCATCCAGAACAAGCTGTTCCATCACCTTTCCAGGGACAGAAGTGAGGCTTACTGGACTATAACTGTTAGGTTCCTCCTTCTTGCCCTTTTTAAAGACTGCAGTGATATTGGCTATCCTCCAATCCTCAGGTACTTCTCCTGTTCTCCAAGAGCTGTCGAAGATGTTAGCGATCAGCTCCACAATCACTTCTGCCATCTCCCTCAGCACACGTGGATGTATCCCATCCGGGCCCATGGATTTGTGTGCATTCATCCCTTTGAGCTGCTCTTGGACCAACCCTACCTCAACTAGAGGGAAGCTCTTCATTACCCAAACACTCCTACTTTCATCCAGGGTCTGCGGATCCCGAGGGGCCTTTGGAGTGAAGACCGAGGCAAAGAAGGCATTCAGTATCTCCACCTTCTCATCATCACCTGTTACCAGGAGACCCGCCTCGTTCATCAAGGGACCTACATTATCCCTGGTCATCCTCTTACTATTCACATATCTGAAAAAGCTCTTTTTATTATCCTTTATGTCCCTTGCTAGCTTCATTTCCGAGCGGGCTTTAGCCTTTGTAGTCACGTCCCTACAGGCCCTGACATCCCTATATTCCTCCCAGGTGCACAGACCCTGTTTCCACAGTTCATAAACCTTCTGCTTCCCTTTGAGTTTACACATTAGCTACCTGCTCATCCATGCAGGTCTTCTGCCTCTCTTTCCCGATTTCTTACTCAAAGGGATGCACCTATCCTGTGCTTGGAAGAAGTGCTGTTTAAATGCTAACCAGCTCTCACAGGCTCCCTTGCCTTCTAACAGCGTAGCCCACAGGATAGCTCCTAAAAGGCTGCGGAAGAGATCAAAGTTAGCTCTTCCAAAATTCAGGGTAGCTATCCTGCTTTTTTGCTTGCTTCTTACACTCAGGATCTTGAACTGGATTATTTTGTGGTCGCTTTGTCCTAAGCTGCCCCCAACCTTCACCTCCCTGATGAGCCCATCCTTGTTAGTAAGAACAAGGTCCAGCACCCGCCCTCCCCTTGGAGGTTCCTGCACCATCTGGAGCAGGAAATTGTCCTCAACATACTGCAGAAATTGTCTGGACTGCATATGACTGGCCGTATTGCTTGCCCAGCAAATATCTGGGTAGTTGAAGTCCCCCATAAGGACCAGGGCCTGGGATCTCGAGGCTACTTCTAGCTACTCATAGAAAACACTATCAGCCCTCTCCTCTTGATCAGGGGGCCTATAGCACACACCCACAACAGTGTCACTCATACTAGCGTGACCCTTGATTCTTACCCACAAGCACTCGACTGATGGGTCATTTTTCCCCAGGTGGAGCTCAGTACATTCAAGCTTCTCTCTAACATAAAGAGCAACTCCTTTTTCTGGCCTCCCTAGCCTGTCCTTCCTGAAAAGCACATAGCCATCCATGATAGCATGCCAGTCATCCAGGCTGTCCCACCACATCTCTGTGATCGCAATGAGATCGTGGCCCTGTGACCACACAAAGATCTCTAATTCTTCCTGCTTGTTTCCCATGCTGCGTGCATTTGTATAAAGGCATTTTAGTGGGGCAGCAGGTGCAGGTATCCTCAGCAGATCACAGTGAGATTTCCGACAGGGGATGGACAATAGTAGTTCCACTGAGGAGTCCTCAGGGCAATCCCCAGATTTTTCCCCACTATCACATGGAACAACATCCCCAAGTCTGTCACTGTGCTGCTGGCATTTACCTTCTTCCACCCCCAACTCACGTTGTGTCTCCCAAAGCCCATGCCTGACCCCAAGAGCCTTCACAATATCCCCTCCCCCCTTCCTAACTAGTTTAAAGCACGCTCAATGAGCCCTGCCATCTCCTGGGCAAGGATCCACCTACCCCTTTGGGACAGGTGAGCCCCATCAGCAGTCATCATGCCAGGAGCAGAGTACACCTTCCCTTAGTCAAAAAACCCGAAGTTCCTATGCCGGCACCAGCCTTTCAGCCACTCATTCAATAGATGGGTTCTCCTGACCTGCTCCGAACCTCTCCTCCCACTAGTAGGGATAGATGAGAATATTATTTGAGCTCCCCCCCGCTCAACAAATCGCCCTAGATCACGAAACTCCTTCTTGATAGCACGCAGGCTACACTTCATGATCGTATCCCTGCCTGCTTGAAGAATCAGTAGAGGATAACAGTCAGAGGGTCTTACCAGCCCTGGGAGCCTTCTGGTAATATCACGGACCCTGGCTCCAGGGAGGCAGCACACCTCCCTTCGTGTAGGGTCTGGTCTACCAATGGGGCCCTCTGTCCCTCTGAGGAGGGAATCCCCTACCACAACTACCCTTCTCTCTTGCCTAACAGAGGCAGTCTCAAGGCGTGCAGACTTTTGCCTCACTCTAGGCTTCCGCTTCCTCTGCGGCAGAGGGGCTGCACTCATCCCTTCACATACCTCCTCCTCAACTTCCAGGTCCCCAAACCTGTTGCTTAGGGAAACCTGGAGGAGCAGGGTAGGTAGGCAGGGGGAGCGCCTACGATGGCGAGACGGGACTGTCTTCTAGCCCTCCTCAGAGTTCGGGTCACTCCCATTTACCTCATTAGGACGGGACAGAGGGGCCATCTTCAGTTTTGACGTGTCCTCCTGGCACTCTTCCCTCTGGGATGCCAGGGAGCTACTCCACCAATCAATCTCCCGCTCACATTCCCTGATAGCTCCTCAGTGATTCAAGCTCTTCTTTTAGTTTGATTACCAAACCTAGCAGATCGTCCACCTGCTCACACCTCACACAGGTGAGGTGTTTGCCTCTTTTCCCTGGCAGCAGCAAACTAAGGCATTCCCTGCAGCCAGAGCCCTGAACCGCAGCATCCCTGGGCAGGCCCTCCAATGGGGTTGCCCCAGTCATGTTGGGAGAACCTCTCCGCCTGGTGGAGACCGTGGTTCAACTGTCTGGGCACACAGCAGACAGGAATCCCTTGGCTCGCCCTGCGTACTCTGGGAGCACTAGCCGGTCCACTCTATTTACCCTTCCAAGCTAGGAGGGGGGCTATTTCTGCCTGCTTGCTCTGCGTGTGTGAACTGCCGTGCCACGCCCTTCTGACATGCCATGCCCTGTTTGCCCATCCTGTTCGCCATGCTCCTGGTCACTAGTGCTCCCAGAGGCCCCTCTTGTATGGAGAGGGATTATTGCTGCCGCTCTTAGCTCCGCCCCCGATGAGTCACGCCTGCTCAATCAAAGTCAAAGCCGCTCAATATATATTGAGATGCAAGATAAGGACAGAGAGATCACTCTCTAATTAGTGTCATGGGCAAAAGAGACTCAATGCAGAATGAAAAAAAGAAACATAATTTATTACATTACAACAACACACCCAGGGAAACCAGAGCCTGGTAATGAGAAGTGCGGCCAGGTCTCCAAGCATCTTCCCCCCCACCCCTCCCTTCTTAGCAGACTTAACTTCATTCACTATTTTACTCCCTGCAGGCCCTGCAGCCTGTGGGGAAGACCATGGTGACGCAGGTTGTTCCCATGCAGCCCAAGGACATCTATGGTGGAGCAGATATCCAACTGCAGCCTGTGGAGTATTCTACACCAGGGCTGGTGGATACATCTGAAGGAGACTGTGACCCCATGGGAAGCCTACAGTGGAGCAGGTTCTTGGCAGGATCAATGACCCCATGGAGAGAGAAGCCCATGCCAGGGTAGGGGGCTGGCAGAACTTGTGACTCCATGGAGAACACATGCTGGAGCTGTTCATGAACTGCAGCCTATAGGAAGGACTCACATTTGAAACTGCTTCCTGTGTGAGGGAGCCCACACTGGAACAGGAAAAGAGTGTGAGAAGTCCTCCCCCTGAGGAGGAAGACAGAAATCATGAGTGATGAACTGACCACAATCCCCAGTCCTTGTCACTCCATGCCAGTTGTGAGGAAGAGGTAAAGAAAATTGGAGTTAAGCCCAGAAAGAAAGCATGGATGTGAAGAAAGTGGTATTTAACATTTCCTTTTATTTTTTCAGTATTCAATTCTGACTTTAGAGGTAATAAATTGATTTTCCTGAGTTGAGTCTGTTTTGCATGTGATGATAATTACTGTGTGATCTTATCTTGACCCATGAGAAAACACAAAAGTATTTTTCTCTCCTCTGTCCTCCCTGAGGAATGGAGTAAGGAAGTGGTGTTGGTGGGCACCTGATGTCCACACAGGGTCAACCCAGCACAGTTTGGTACAAACATTAACCTGTGTTTAGCAGCATCCTTATAGTAAGTAGCCCACAGTGAACAACCACTAATTTGTGGTCTCAGCTTGGCAAAATACTCAATGCCATGAAAACTGTATCACTATAATTTGGCCTTAGGTAACTGTCTACACTCTCCTGCACATAATTATGTAATTGTTGTAGGTTCTTAATGGATAAAAGCATGAGTTTCTTTAGGTATGGGTTTCACTTGCAGTTTAGCAAGGAGGCAAAAAGAACTCTATGAGCTAAATCGGGTATGGGCTGGAGCATAGTACAGACTTATAATGGGTCTCTGCTGTCCGATCATGTTGGTTCAGCTGGTCACAAGCTAATTTGTTCATTGATGAAAGGTTTAAGAGACTTCTCATCCCTTTGTGTGTAACCTAGTAATCCAAGGTTTCATGCCAAACAACCTATCTAAAGAAGAGGAAGAAAAATACCAAACTCATGAAGAACACGGAGACTTTAGTCATTTTTTGTAGCCTCATTATAGAGAGGATGCCCCCAAAGGTTGATGTGAGTCCAGCTTCTATGATCAACAATGAAACAAGCTGCTAGGGGGTCCTATGGCCCGATAATAGTTATTGGGCAGATATTATAAAGAAAAAAACTCTCTTGTAGACACTGGCTGAACTGTGAGGAGTATATGTGATGACTTGGAGAGCCATGAACAAAAGAACTGTTGATGAATACACTAATGAAATTGGTAGGTCAAAATTTAAGACACGCTTTGAAAAGAGATTGAAGAGAAAATGTGCTGTGTCTCAATTACATGTTTACCCTTCAGAAAGATGCATAACTGGCTTATCTGATATGATATATGGAGCAAAATGTGCAGCACAACTGATCAGTTCATTTGTCCATGATTGGGAGTAATAAAACTGAAATATATTCAGTATCTTAATTTATTATATGAATACTGTTTGGCTTCAAAAATGTGTGGGACTAATGTTTTCTAGACAAAGTGCTATAATAACTTATGTGTTTAAAGGTGAATATAGAATATTGTCTGTAACAAACTTTTATTCCACCATTTCAGGTGGGAAGAGTCTAGTGTGTGAATCATTTATAATTAACTTCTAAATCCTTTCTTTTGCTGCTCTAGGAATAGAAAGTATTATGTTAATAGTACAGACTTTCATGTACTAGTCTTTGTCTCAATTGTAACAAGTCTTTTTGATGTTTTTTGATTTTGGAATCATTTAACCTTGATTTGCATCTTTAGGCCAAGATGAAACATCAGTCACCACTTGTAAGACACACTTTAATACTAGTATTTACAACTTTTAGTTTGAAAAGGCTATTCGAAAGAGGGCAGATTTTTGCAAAAGGGGAAATTACACAATTCTCTATTTTCCTAATATCTTGTGTAGGCAGAAGTGTAGAGATACCTTACAAAAGCATTATCAAATGATCATTACAAAAAAATCTGGCATAACAGAAATAAAATATGTAATGTTAATTAATGGGTTGGCTTATCTCTTTCTCTTATTATATCTCCAGTTACATGCTGACAGCTTTAGATGATTGTAGAGATGATAAAGAGAACACTAATATTCTTTTTTTTTAGAGTAATATTGCAAGATGCAGAAGATTGAATGCAAAACAAACACTTTGCATATGGGCTCTCGGCAGACATGTAATCATCTTAAGCGGTTTCTATCTCAGTTAGGTTAGAACACTGAAGAAAAGTAATCATTCTGTACTAATACAAAATAAATCAACCACCGAATCTAGCATAAACAAGCTCTAATAGTGATAGCCAATTTAAAAGTTCATTATAAACTACCAGTGCTGGTACTGTAAGCTACAGCTTACTAACAAATAATGAAAAGCTACAACAGATGAGATGTTAAAAGAAAGTACTCAAGGATCTCAAATATAGGTCTAAGTGACAGAATTCTTGCTTCTAATCTACATCAGAGTAAAATATCAGTGCTTCACCCTTCATGGCAAAAGCAATTGCATGATGGAGGATAAAATATGGATTGTTTTGGGACAAAAAAAAATCTTTACATTTCACTATTGGATTATCTTCTGATTTATAATGGAAATTAAATTTCTAACAAAAATAGCAAAGCCTCAGTCTGGCAGAAGTATGCCTGATGCACTACTACATGGACTGTGTTCCCTAGCAGCCTGCTGGGACTAATGACTAATGAAAACCCAAAGCTAAAGAATCTATTCCCAAATTATGTTAAAATCAGGTGCTTTGTGTTAGGGATGGGGCCAGGAGTGGTGGCTGTGGTCTCATCTGTGACATCTATTTTCTGATTGAGTGGTGGCATGAGAGGAAGATGAGCAGGCTTTGTTGATTTAAGAATGACTGTCTTCAAAGAGTGTCTGCCAAAGAAATGGATTGAACTCTTCAGAGATATGAAAGATTTTATACCTTACCCTATATACATGGTTGACTGATGCAAGACAGTAGAGGAGAGAGAACAGGAACTCCCAATAGGGTGTAACCTGGATGCTTGTAACTTCTGGCATCATTGGGGAGGTAGAGGAAGGTTTGTTTGAAGACCGTGATGTCAAAGGAGGATGAACAAGTTCTGCTAAGGGAATGCTTCAGACAGAGCACTACAGAGAATTAGAGACTGTCCAGGCTCATTGAGATGAGTATCTGTTACTTCTCATCCATATGAGTGACATGGCTACCAGGGACACTAAGCAGACAGTAGGTGAGTACATAGATCTGGGTTTAGAACGACAGCAGTCCAGATAATATTTTTCTCAGTTCTCAGTTCAACCGCCTGATTAGTAGAAGACAGATCCACCAGACTAGTGCCTCCATCATTCCTACTACAAGGAATAGGGAGGGTTGGTTTGAGAAGAGCCAGGAAATAAATACCTGGCTCAGAGCCTGGTGTGAGAAACAGAACCTTGGGTTCTTTGAGAATGGGCTGGCTCGAGCCTCACCAGTCTTGCTTTCAAGGGATGGGGAGCACTTATCCCCTAGGGGCAGAAGGATACTGTCCAAGAAGCTGGCAGGGCTCATTAATAGAGCTTTAAACTAGATAGGAAGGGGGAGGGGGACAGGGCCAGGCTAGATGGAAAAAAGCCTGGGTGTGGTGGTGGAGTTACTGAGGGATGGTGTGCTGGTAATGACCTCTGGTCAGCCACCCTAGTTAATCAGGGGGATAGTGTTCTAACTCAGAGTAGAGATGTAGCTACTACTGATAGGCTAGGTAACTTAAACAGCTGTCACTTGGGAAGCAAGGCTTCCCCAAGGAGCACAACAAGATCAGTAGACCAGCTGAAGTGCATCTACACCAATGCACGCAGCATGGGGAACAAAAAAGAGGAATTAGAAGTCCTTGTAAGTACAGGAAATTATGATGTGATTGCCATCACAGAAACGTGGTGGGATAATTCACATAACTGGAGTGCTGCAATTGCTGGTTACAAACTATACAGGTGTGACAGGCTGGGTAGGAGAGGAGGTGGGGTAGCCCTGTATGTCAGAGAATGCATTGACAGCCTAGAGCTGGAGTACGATGAAGACAGGGTCGAGTGTCTCTGGGTGAAAATCAGAGGAGAACAAAATCAGCGAGATATAGTGATGGGAGTCTGCTATAGACCACCTGACCAGGAGGAGGAAGCTGATGAGTTGTTTTTTAAACAGCTGGGAGAAGTCTCGCCATCACCAGCCCTCGTCCTTATTGGGGACTTCAACTTACCGGATGTCTCCTGGAGGTACAATACAGCAGGGAGGAAACAGTCTAGCAGGTTCCTGGAGGGTTTGGAAGACAACTTCCTGACCCAGCTGGTGAACGAACCCACAAGGGAAGGTGCCCTGCTGGACTTGTTGTTTGTCAATAGAGAAGGCCTAGTGGGGGATGTGAAGGTTGGAGGACGCCTGGGGCATAGTGATCATGAGCTTATAGAATTCTTAGTGCTGGGAGAAGTAAGGAAGGGAGACAGCAGAACTAGCACCTTAGACTTCCTTAGGACTGACTTTGGACTGTTCAGAAAGCTGCTCGATAAGATTCCATGGGAAGCAGCCTTTGAGGGCAACGGAGCCCAAGAGGGTTGGTTGCTCCTCAAGAAGGAAATCTTGGTGGCACAAGAACAGGCTGTCCCAGTCGGTCAGAAGAGGGATCGGCGAGCTAGGAAGCCAGTCTGGCTGAGTAGAGAGATTCAGGCTGATATACGGGCAAAGAAGGAAAAATATGAGCTTTGGAAGAAGGGGCAGGTGTCTTGGGATGATTATAGGAAATTAGTGAGATCATGTAGGGAGAAAGTCAGAAGGGCTAAAGCTGATCTGGAACTCAGGCTGGCCAGTTCTGTAAAAGAGAATAAAAAGTCCTTCTATAGGTATATTAATAGTAAAAGGAGGGTCAAGGAGAATCTCCAGCCCTTATTGGATGCTGATGGCACATTAGTGACAAGGGATGAGGACAAGGCTGAGGTCCTTAATTCCTTCTTTGCCTCAGTCTTTAACAGTAATGAAGGATATTCCCTGAGTACTCATCCTTCGGAACTGGCTGACAGGGAGGGGAAGAATAACAAAGTTCCCATGGTTCAGGAGGAAATGATTAGCGACCTACTTGGCCAGTTAGATACCCACAAGTCAATGGGGCCAGATGGGATTCACCCAGGGGTACTGAGGGAGCTGTCAGATGTGCTTGCCAAACCCCTTTCCATCATCTATCAGCAATCCTGGCAGACTGGGGAAGTTCCAGTCGACCGGAGGCTGGCAGATGTTACACCCATATACAAGAAGGGTCGGAAGGAGGATCCAGGGAACTACAGGCCTGTCAGTCTGACCTCAGTCCCAGGGAAGATGATGGAGAGGGTCATCTTGGGAGCTATCATGCAGCACATGCACAATGGCCAGGGGATCAGGCCTAGTCAACATGGGTTTACAAAAGGTAGATCCTGTCAAACTAACCTGATCACCTTCGATGACAAGGTGACCCGCTTATTGGATGAGGGTAAGGCTGTGGATGTGATCTACCTGGACTTTGGTAAAGCCTTTGACACAGTTTCTCACAGAATTCTGATTGAGAAACTGGCTGCCACTGGGCTGGACAGGTGGACCCTCAGCTGGGTTAAAAACTGGCTGGATGGCCGAGCCCAGAGGGTGGTGGTGAATGGAACAAAATCCAGCTGGAGGCCAGTCACGAGTGGCGTCCCCCAGGGCTCAGTCCTGGGTCCAGTCTTGTTCAACATCTTTATCAATGATCTCGACGAAGGGATGGAATGCTCCCTCAGTGAGTTTGCAGATGACACTAAACTAGGAGGAAGTGTTGATCTGCCTGAGGGTAGGGAGGCTCTTCAGAGGGATCTGAACAGACTGGACCGATGGGCTGAGTCCAATGGGATGAAGTTTAACAATGCCAAGTGTAGTGTGCTGCACATGGGACATAATAACCCCATGGAGCACTACAGGCGGCCAAGAAGGCCAATGGCATCTTGGCTTGTATCAAAAACAGTGTGGCCAGTAGGTCTAGGGAGGTGATTGTGCCCCTGTACTCAGCATTGGTGAGGCCACACCTCAAGTACTGTGTCCAGTTCTGGGCTCCTCACCACAAGAAGGACTTGGAGGCCCTGGAGTGAGTCCAGATAAGGGCAACCAGGCTGGTGAAGGGGCTGGAGGGCAAATCCTATGAGGAGCGGCTGAGGGAGCTGGGGCTGTTTAGCCTGGAGAAGAGGAGGCTGAGGGGTGACCTTATCACCACCTACAACTATCTGAAGGGAGGTTATAGAGAGATAGGTGATGGTCTCTTCAGCCAGGTGACAGGTGATAGGACAAGGGGGAATGGCATGAAGCTGTGCCAGGGCAGGTTTAGATTGGATGTTAGAAAAAAATTTTTTACTGAAAGAGTTGTTAGGGCCTGGAACAGGCTGCCCAGGGAGGGGGTTGAGTCACCTTCCCTGGATGTGTTCAAAAAAAGGGTAGATGAAGTACTTAGGGATATGGTTTAGTTTAGGATGTGAATGATTGGACTTAATGATCTTAAAGGTCTTTTCCAACCTTATTATTCTGTGATTCTGTGATTCTGTCTGCTTAGCTGGTATTACTAGGAAGACTGTCTTTTTGTATGGTTTGAAAAAAGGTTGCAATAAACAAAGAAGCTCCATCTGGCAAGGAGAGGGCTTTTAATTAAATTCATCAGAGGACAAGGACAGGCAAAGAAAATACAGGTGATGGAAAGCTACAAGGGAGGCTTGCACATTCCTGCTAAGAAGGAAGGTATGGAGGTTCAGCCCTGACTGGAGGCCAAATGCCCACCAAAGCCAGTCTATCACTCTGCTTTTCAGTTGGACAGGGGAGAAGATATATATTGAGAGGCTTAGGAGTCGAGATAAGGACAGGGAGAGACCACTTCACAATTAGTGTCATGGGCAAAATGGACTCAACACAGAATTAAGGAAAGAAAACTAATTTATTACAGTACACTGCACACACAGTGACAACAGAGTTGGATAATGAGAACTGCAACCAGATATTAAAGCACCTTCCCCCACCCCTCCCTTCTCAGCAGACCACTTTATTCATGATTTTACTCCCTGCTTCCCCCACCACAGTGGCTCAGGGAGGGGCAGGAAATGGGGGAAATGAGGTTTTGGTCAGTTCCTCACAAGCTGCTTTCCTTCCCAGATCTTAACACTTCTACTTCCCCCACCACCACTTCCTTCTTTGCAGACTTTAGTTGTAAATTCGCTCCCTTTTTCCCCCCCATCGCAGTGTAGGGAGGGGCAGGGAATGAGGGAATGGGTGTTTCAGCCAGTTCCTCCCGAGTAGTTCTCCTTCTTAGCTGGGGCGGCATTCTTCATACCCTTCCCCTGCTGCACCGTGGGGTCCCACCCACGGGAGACAGTCCTCCATGAACTTACCCAACATGAGTCCTTTCTATCAGGGCATCATCTCCTCACCACTTGCCTCAGCATGGCTCCCTTCCATGTGGTGCTGACCTTCAGGCCAAGACTGCTCCAGCCTTGTCCCCTTCAGAGTCACAATTCCCCCAGCAAACCTGCTGTGGCAAGGGCCGTTCTCTCTACAGGCCATAGATGGAGTCTCTTCTCTCCATCATCCATGGGCCACAGGGGGACAGCCTGCTTCAACATGGTCTTCTCCATGGGCTGCAGGGTTATCTCTCTCTCTCCAGCACCTGGAGCACCTCATTCCCCACCCCCCATCCTTCTTCACTGACCTCGGTGTCAGTACAGTTTCTTACATCTTCTCACTCCCTTCTCTGGTGCAAAATGCAGCTGCTTGCAGGTTTTTTTTTTTTTTCTCCTCAATATGATTCCCAGAGGCACTGTAACCATCGCTGATGGGCTCGACCTTGGTCAGCAGCAACTCTGGCCTTGAATTGGCCGATGTTTACTCTCTGGGAACTGCAGAGAACTTCTAGCTGCTTCTTGTAGAAGCCCTTTCTCCACCAGAACCCAGCCACACAAACTGTGACAGGAGGATATTCAAAGACTTATATCAAGAATCAGTACACTAATGTAAGAAACTGAGGCAACAGTCCTGAAGAACTGGAAGTCCCTGTCAAGTGACAGTACTGCAAGGTGATGAGAATAGAATCACAAAGACTTGGTGGGAAAATTCACATGACTGTCATGAATGGCTATAGACTTTTAAGAATGGATGCATGGGGAAATTGAGGAAGGGGCATTCCACTAGGAATAACTGCAATATGTCAGTAATATCTGGAGCAAGAACACAGTGGTGGGAACCTGATCTTCCAAGGGCAACAAAAGGGTATGAATTTTTGCAAGCAACTAGTAGAAGTGTCCTGATAACAAGACTTGACCCTTATGAGGGTTTTCAATGTCTCAGATATTTAAGATAAAAAATGGCATGAGTTCAGGAACCCTAAAAAATTTCTAGGCTGCATTTTGAGACAGATTCCTAAGGTAAAACAAAAAGGGCCAAAACCAGAAAATGTTCTACTTTACCTCCTACTGATAAGCAATGACAAGTTGGTGCTAAATGTAGTCACAGACATAGTTTTGGCTACGAAGAAACAAGAGGTTACTGAGTTCAGCCTCTGGATGTAAACTATGAAGAGCCATCAGAGTCAGAAAATTAATATACTGGAGGGCATAGATTATTTTGGGAAGAGGTCCAGTGGGACAGTATTAAGGGTAGTCAAACTTCAGTTTATTAAAATACAAGTTTTTAATGTTTTCTAGTATTTTGAAAAAGTTTTATGTTGGATATTATGTGTAGCTAACAGCTGAAACAAAACTTACATCAAGACCTTTACTTCCATAGAATCATAAAATCAGAGAAGGTGTAAGGTTGGAGGGGACCATTAATCTAGTCCAAACCTCCTGCAGTAAGCAGCGACATCTTCAGTAGATCACAGAATCACAGAATCACAGAATCGAAGGGGTTGGAAGGGACCTCGAGAGATCATCGGGTCCAACCCCCTTGCCAAAGCAGCTCCCAAGCACATATTGAACAGATAGGCGTCCAGACGAGTCTTGAATATATCCAGAGATGGAGACTCCACCACCTCCCTGGGCAGCCTGTCCCAGGGCTCTGTCATCCTCACTGTGTGAAAGTTCTTCCCCATGTTGGTGCGGAACTTCCTGTGCTCCAATTTGCAAACATTACCCCTTGTCCTGTCCCCACAGACCACTGAAAAGGGGCTGGCCCCCCTCAGTCTTCTTTCCTCTAGGCTGAACAGTCCGAGCTCACTCAGCCTTTCCTCATAGGAGAGATGTTCCAGGCCCTTAATCATCTTTGTAGCCCTTCTCTGGACTCTCTCCAGGAGATCCCTGTCTTTTTTATACCAGGGAGCCCAGAACTGGACACAATACTCCAGGTGGGGCCTGACCAGGGCAGAGTAGAGGGGGAGGATCACCTCCTTCGACCTGCTGGCCACACTCTTCCTGATGCATCCCAGGATCCCATTGGCCCTCTTAGCCACCAGGGCACACTGCTGGCTCGTAGCCAGCCTGTCATCAACCAGGACCCCCAGGTCCTTCTCCACAGAGCTCTTCTCCAGCAGGTCATCCCCCAGCCTGTACTGATACAGACAGTTATTCCTCCCCAGGTGCAAGACTTTACACTTGCTTTTATTAAACCTCATCTGGTTTCTCCCTGCCCAGCTCTCCAGCCTGTCCAGGTCTCGCTGGATGGCAGCGCAGTGTTCCTGCGTGTCAGCCACCCCTCCCAGCTTTGTATCATCGGCACTTGCTGAGGGTGGATGCTATTCCCTCATCAAGGTCGTCGATGAAGATATTAAACAGGACTGGACCCAACACCGAGCCCTGGGGAACACCGCTAGTCACAGGCCTCCAGTCAGATTCTGCTCCACTGATCACCACCCTCTGAGCCCGGTCTGACAGTCAGTTCTCAACCCACCTCACTGTCCACTCATCTATCCCATGCTCTCTCAGCTTTTCTATCAGGATGTCATGGGAGACAGTATCAAAAGCCTTGCTGAAGTCAAGGTAGATGACATCCACTGCTCTCCCTCCATCCACCCAGCCGGTGATGAGATCATAGAAGGCTATGAGATTGGTCGAGCACGATCTCCCCTTGGTGAATCCATGCTGACTGCTCCTCATGACCGTCTTATCTTCCAGTTGTTTTGTTGATGGCATCCAGAACAAGCTGTTCCATCACCTTTCCAGGGACAGAAGTGAGGCTGACTGGCCTATAACTGTTAGGTTTCTCCTTCTTGCCCTTTTTAAAGACTGGAGTGATACTGGCTATCCTCCAATCCTCAGGTACTTCTCCTGTTCTCCAAGAGCTGTCGAAGATGATAGCAAGTGGCTCCGCAATCACTTCCGCCATCTCCCTCAGCACACGTGGATGTATCCCATCTGGGCCCATGGATTTGTGTGCAATCATCCCTTTGAGCAGCTCCTGGACCAACCCTACCTCAACTAGAGGGAAGCTCTTCATTCCACAAACACTCCTACTTTCATCCAGGATCTGCGGGTCCCGAGGGGCCTTTGGAGTGAAGACTGAGGCAAAGGCGGCATTCAGTATCTCCACCTTCTCATCATCACCCGTTACCAGGAGACCCGCCTCATTCATCAAGGGACCTACATTATCCCTGGTCATCCTCTTACTATTCACGTATCTGAAAAAACTCTTTTTATTATCCTTTATGTCCCTTGCTAGCTTCAACCTGAGATCAGGTTGCTCAGATCTCCATCAAGCCTGAGCTTGAGCATCTCCAGGGATGGGCCTCCACTATGTCTCTGGGCAACCTGTTCCAGTGATCCACCACCATCATATTGAAGAACTTTTTCCTAATATCCTAATATCTCCTCTTTTCAAGTTTAAAACCATTACCCTTTGTCCTACTCTTATATGCCCTCATTAACAGTTCTTCCCCAGACTTCTTAAAGGCATCTTTCAGGTACTGGAAAGCTGCTATAAGGCCCCTCTGGAGCCTTCTCTTCTCCAAGATGAATAAGCCCATCTCTTTTAGCCAGTCTTTGTAGGAGAGGTGCTCCAGCCCTTTGATCATTTTTGTGGCCCTCCTATGGATGTGCTCCAACAGAAGTCCATGTCCCTCTTGTGTTGAGGGCTCCAAAGATGGACACAATGCTCCAGATGAGGTCTCACCAGAGCAGAGGGGTAGAATCACCTCTCTTGATCTGCTCACCACACTTCTTTTGATGCAGCCCAGGATGCAGTTGAACTTCTGGGCTGTAGACGCACATTGGTGGGTCATGTCCAGCTTCTCATCCACAGGTACTCCCAATCCTTTTCCTGAGGACTGCTTTCAAACACATCATCTCCTAACCTGTATGGATAATGGGGATTGTCCCAACCCAGATGCAGGAGTCTGCCCTTGGCTTTGTTGAACCTCATGAAGTTCACCTGGGCCCACTTCTCCAGCCTGTCCAGGTCCCTCTGGATGGCATCCCATCCTTCTGGCACATTAACTTCACCAACCATCTTGGTGTCATCAGTTTACTTGCTGAGGGTGCACTCAATCCCACTGTCAATATCATTAATAAAGATATTAAACAGCAATAAATATATTAAACAGCATTTCTCAGTCTTATTTAACTTTAGTTTTCTTTCTGCTTCTGCACAGTATCTATTTCTTTTACTTCTTTTACAGACACCTCTCCTTTTCCTTTATATTTTCAAAATTTCAATAACTTAAAAATTTTCTTTACAACAAAACTGTTATTGTTAGTAGCTCATTTAATTCTTTGCTCTACTTAATCTTCACAAAGGTGGAAACAGTCATCAAATACGGTGAAGAATCAGAAGCTGAAACAGATTCTGAGATTTACTTGATTAGTAGCAGAATCAGTAGCTGCAGAACATTCAAAAATCAATAGTGGTCAGATGTCTGAAATTTGGGAATGAGGGGAAAGAACTGGGGAAAGAATGATGTGCTGTCCCTCATCCTGGAATATCTGCAGTCCTAGCAAACTGCAGTCAAAATGGATTCACAGTAAAGAAAGAGGATGACTTCTGCTTTGTCTTAATTAATCAAGTGTGAAAGTGCTATTAAGAAACCATTGCCAGCCTGGGTAAAAGCATATAAACACATAGGAAGCCTGCAGCAAACTTAAAAGTATAGTTTCTTGAGCTTGTATAGCTCAATAGAAGGTGAAGGACCTTTAGTGATAAAGATAAGAAAAAATTATATGAAAAAAAAATTACAGCTGATCTTTGCCTTAGAGAAAATAAGTTGGTTCCATGAGCAAATGAAATAAATGTACAAACAGGCAAAATGTAATATTTTATAATTGTTGAACTCTTGATCTCTTGCACAAATTCTGTTATTTGCTTACCTACAGAATAACACAGAAAGAAAAAGTGAAAATATAATTTTAAGTGACATCTAACTGTATTTAATAAATTTAAAAATAGGAGACTTTACTCTCACTTTAGCATCTGTATGAAAATACGTTTATACTCTTAGGAGATGCTTTCCCAGTTTCCTATTGGAGCTGGAGAGCTTCTTTTTCCATTAATATTAGTGCCAGTTAGAGGAAAATAAAAAATGAGCAGAAGTAGAGGTTACATATTAGTGTAATATTTATAAGTGTAATACCCTTGGCTTTCCCTTTTTTTGGTGCTGCACTGAAACTGTCAGAGATGTGATGTCATCATTTAACCCTACCTGGCAATTAAGCATCAACCAGAAACTTGTTCACTCCCCACCCCAGTGAAACAGGGAGGAGAAGGGGGAGTGGTGTGTGTGTGTGTGTGTGTGTGCGTGTGCGTTTAATAAATAAATAACTAAACAAACAAACATAATAAAACATATAAAGTGATGTACAGAACAATCGCTCACACCCGCTAACCAGTGCTCAGCTAGTTCCCAAGCTGTGGCACACCCCTTGAGCCAACTTCCAGTTTATATACTAAGCATGATGTCACATGTTAAGAGATATCCATTTAGCCACTTTGCACCAGGTGTCCTGACTATGCTACCCCCCAGCTTCATATGCACCTCCTAACTGTCACAACATGGGAAGCTGGAAAGTCCTTGATGTATTTGTAAATGCTTCCTATCATTAAGCAAAACATTGGAGTGTTACCAACATTGCTTTCATCCTAATTCCAAACCATAACAGTACACCAGCTACTAGTAAGAAAATTAACTCTATCCCAGCCAAAACCAGGACAAATAGCAAGAAGAACCTGGAATCTTGGCTCTTCCAGGCTTGAAAAAGTAAACAGGATGTGGGTTTCACTGGGATGTTTCAACAGAAGATGTAGGTTGAGTCTGTCTACTAATTATGTTATAGTTGACTCTGTAGTCTGGTTTCATAGAACTGGAAAGAAGACTGTCACATTGTGGAAACAGGACTTAAGGAGAAAAGGTTTGAGAGAAGAACATCAATATGCCAGATAACAAAATGAAGGAAGTGAATCTGAGGAACCATTGTACGGATAAAAGAGCAAGTGAGTATTTCTGGTGGAGGGCTAGAGAATAGAGTACTAATTCTCTGTAATATTAGGGTGATGTTGACAGCTTTGATTATCATGAAGGGTTAAGATGCACCATTCCTTTGCAAGCTTAATAATAACAAAACTACATTTTTACCTGTGTTTTAGAGGATAGATTTTCTAGACTTGCAGAAAGTTCTGGGTGTCAGCATGTGTGCCAAGAAGTGGACTCTATTATATGTTAAATACACAAGATAGGAGGAGACTGTTTCCTTTTAGTGTGACTAGAGAGAAGAATCCTTTACTATCAAGCTTCCTGGCTTCAGTCTCAGCCATGGAGAGACCTTGTACTGCTTAGCCTTTTGACATGGAAGTCTGATGTAAAATTCCCGAAGAAAGTAGGACTTTTTGCTAAAGAATTTATTCCTATTAAATGATCTCTTCTCCAAGCACTTTTGCTTCCAGGTGGACTACAGAGAATCCATTCGCAATGAAATAACATGTCCTTTCGTTTAGTTCACACTATGAGTGGGTGGTTTCAGGACTACAACTGAGTTTTATGGAAGCTTTCTGTACAGCAGAATAACACAGATGAAGAAGGACGAGGTAAGAATGAAACTAGATGATTCCCTGCTACTTTCCTCCTTATACTGTAGCCACTGCCTATCACAGTGGTCTTTCTCTTAGCTGTGTCAAGTGCCACACTGGCCCATAAGGAGACTATTACCTGACATAATGAATGACAAAGTTCTAACCCCACAAATATTTTATCCATAATACCTGCATATAATTTTGGGTTTTTTTCACTTAGAGAATCTATATAAGCATTCTGATTTACCTTGAAATAGATGATTGTTATATTTTCTTTGATATAATGTTCTCTTCTGGGTTGCTGCACTATCAAGCTTCTAAGATTAACCTATTACTGTGATTTGAGTTTCTGGAGGAATATGAAAAAAAATTCAAATGTTTTATTTCTAAATTAACTTACTTGGGTATTTTTAATTTACTCATAAAACCCACTTCCAATATAGAACTTAATTATACTTCCCAGAACTTTTAATTGCTGAAGTTTTGACCATTTCCTTATCAGAAAGAAACACTTCTAAGAATTTCAACAAGCCTAATGTTGCCAAATTATGTCTTCCCATGTTCTCTACTTATTTTGAGTCAGTCTGCGTTTTTGTTAGAGGGTGTTGAGATCTGGATTTACTTTTTAAAGAATGACTTACCTGGAAGGTAATTTTTTCCATGTGATAGACATAAATGTTTGGCTTTTGAGGTCTCTCTATTGTAATTATCAAACTTTTATTTTCCAAATGGGAAACAGCAGGAGTAACAAGAACATGTAAAATATATGTTCAGAGGGAAAGGTAAATAGGCTGTGTATCATAAATCTTAAATATTCATACACTTACCAGGTGTTCACATCTTGGAAAATCTGACACTGTTTGCCTTTTGTGTTTTAATTTTTCTTTGTTGCCTCACACTTCCCAAAAAGATGCACCTATCAGAATGCAGATCCGAGAAAGATCATGGAAAAAGGGCTTCATGTTAATAGGATACAGACTTTCTCAAGCACAGGTCACTTGTAAAGACACCAGAAACAGCACACACCTCAAGTCACTTCTCTCTGATGATTGCTAGGTAGGATATACAACTGAACCAAGAGATCTTTGATTCTTAGAGATGTGTGCATGCTGCTTACTTTCCACATTTCTTGACAGATGCAAGAGAGTCTAACATTGAAAGTGACTGTTTGGCAGAAGTCTAGAAGGAGTTGGAAGTCCTTGGAACTTGTGTGACGTAGCTTGCCTCTTTTAGAAATTTAAATGGAGAGTTGACCATAAGACAAGCTCAGCAACTGGCATATCTGTAAGCTAGTGAAAAAATAAAAGCTAGTTATAACTGATTGATAGTTACTACTAGGGCTCCCTATGAAGATTTCCTGAGGTCACTAACAGGAAATATCATAGATTCTTAAATGTGATCTTCCAGTGAGCTACACAATGGGCATAAAACATCCAATACTCTTGATGATGGACCATGCGATGTACTAACATAAATGAGATAGTAAACTAAACAGAATCCATAACTCACATCTCTCATAAACATACATCTGATGTCCTGATTAGGAACTCATGATTAGTCATTTTGTTTACTTATAGATGACAACAGATAGGTAAGATGTCAAAGGAGAAATTAGTAGCCAGATGTTCATATTTTTTTTCTCCAATTTTCTCTACTCCCCATCTCACACAGGAGAACCAATACTTTTAATTACTGTACAACACTCATATAACAGAAGTTGGGAGCAGAATATAAAAAAACCCAAAACGAAACAGACTAATGATCTTCAAAAGATCTCCAAAGATCTCTAAGAGGCTTCTGAGCAAGGATCTAAGTCTATTTACTGTAATGGTCCATAATAATAATTGTAGTAATATTTCTTTTTTGTCAGTTGAAATTCAATAGTTGTAGTCCTTTTCTTGGAAAAAAAAATTTTGAAAATCTTTTAAATACAGGGATTTTGAAGGGCTAAATTCCCTTTTGTGAGCAGTTGTCAGAAATCTGTGTGAAATCAGAATGCAGACAAGAACTTAAATTCAAACCATCTTGTTTGGATGTCTGCAGTCAAAACCAAAGCTTTAAATCAATCTAAATGCGTAATAGTACTCAAAATTCTATTTCCAAAAGTGTATCCAACTTGCTGCTATAAAAATTATATATGGGGTTTTACATACTTCTTAGTTTCTGCCAGCTCTCTTCAGCCAAAGTGCCAGGATTCCTTTTTCTTCTACCATTGCTTCATTTCAATACTTTTTCAAACATTGTGTTTTGTTCTTGCCATGAAAGCCACACAGTCATCTCAAAAACAAAAGGTATACATTGCTTCTTACCTCTACCATGATTTTAGACATGGAAGTTTGTAGTACTAAGATTATTAAATTGCCTTTGACTGTCTTCTATGATATTCACTAACATAACATTGAAAACAAATAGCTCTAACTCTTCAAGGATCAACAAGATGTGACAGTAGCCCTGTGGAGAAGGACTTGGGGTGGTGGTTGATAAGAAGATTGACATGAGCTGGCAATGTACTTTTGCAGGGCAGATAGCCAACTGTGTCCTGGGCTTCATCAAAAATAGCTTGACCAGAAGATTGAGGGACATCATTCTTCTGCTCTACTCTGCGCTGGTGAGAGCCCACTAGAGTACTGCATTCACGGCTGGGTTCTGCTGTAGATGATAGATATTTAACTGTTTGAGCAAGTCCAGAGAAGGGCCACAGATGATGAGAGGGCTGGAGTATGTCTCTTGTGAAGACAGGCTGAGAGACTTTGGCTTGTTCAGCTTGGAGAAGAAAAGGCTCCAGGGAGACCTAATTGTGGCCTTCCAGTATCTTAAGGGGATCTACAGGAAAACTGTAGGGACGGTTTATCAGGCAGTATAGTAATAGGACAAGGGGTAATGGCTGTGAACTAAATGAAAGTGGCTGTAGCTTAGACATTCTGGGGGTGGTGAGGCACTGGCACAGGTTGCCCAGAGAAGCTGTGTATGTCCTTCCCACCTGGAAGTATTCCAGACCAGCTTGCACAGGTTGCCCGGAGAAGCTGTGGATGTCCTTCCTGCCTGGAAGTGTTCCAGACCAGCTTGGTGGAGCTTTGGGCGACCTGGGTTAGTGGAGGGTGTCCCTGCCTCTAGCTGAAGGGTTGGAAATAGATGATCTTTAAGGTCCCTTCCAAACCAAGTGATTCTATGTTTCTAGGAATCTATGATAAACGAGCTAAGTTAATTTTTGTTTCATTTTTTCTCTTATTTCCAAATTTCAGACTTCTTAAACTTTAAAAAAGTGTTGTGAATTCATTCTCTTTTTTCTTTTTTTTTTTTTAACTGTTTCTTCATGTAATTCAACTATTACTTTTCTGAACATTTTTTTCAGGAGTTCCTACGGAGAAACTTATTATATATATATATATGTTTGTAGCACATACGAGGTGTTTTGCTACACGAGTGTGATGTTCAGTAGAGCTGATGAATGCTATATACATAAAACTTCTTGTGTAAGTGTTATATATTCTATATGTGTTTTTTGCATATTATTTCCAGAAATTAACCAAAAAAAAATGTGTCAAAGCTTTTAATTTTCACTGGGATGGAAATTTCTGACAGAGGAAGATCTGTGGGAAACTGCATTTTATCATTGTTATTGATCAAGGATTTTCAGTTCTTGACAGAATATGTCAACTCTAATAATCAGCCTCAACCTGGAAGTGTGGATTTGTAGCATGAAACCGCTCATATTGAGAACCTGATGTTCATACTGCAGCATTTAATAGGTTTTTTTACTTCAAGCAATTGGCATCTTCTGGGTATTTTCATCCAAAATTCATTTCATGTGTTCCAAGAATGCTCTATGATATGAACCAAGACATGATAAATGGGGACAATTGGAATATTTGCTTCAAGATCACACTCCCCATCCAAACAAAAATCTTCTATAGATACACCCATAAACTGTTGGTTATGCTTATCTGATTTCCGCTTTCTTACAAATCTTTTCAAATAACTGTTCTCCTTTGCATAGTTTTTGTTTCTCCTTCTACAGTTACTTCTGAATTTTTTTTTTTGTGGAACATTCTGAATTCAGTTTACATAAAATGATATAAGGTAAGTTATGTTTAGAGTCTTTTAGAATTCAGTTGAGAAAAATAAGAACTAAATTTATCCCTTTTGTTCTTGAAAGAATGTTATTTTTCTTTAACAAATATCTTGTCGCAGAGGAATTTATGAACTATGAGTAATGGTGATTGCTTTTTTTAAAAAATTTATTTAGCTTTTATAGAGAAAAGAAAGACAGATTTTTACCTAAATATCAAGGAACAAGGAGTGGGGACAGTCACAGATAATTTCTTTGTATGAATTACAGGAGAAACAATAGTGCTGTTGGCAGAAATTGAGCAGCACAACATGAATCAAAAGGTAAACTATAGAGTTTAGTTACTGATGGGTAAAAAGAGCAACAGAATACATGGTGTTTGGTCAGTAGCAACAAGAAACTTCAATTTTTTTTTGAGTCCCTGTGTCTCTGAACAGAATAAAAGCAAAAATGTCACCATGAAACAGTTGACAGATGGCTTTTATGAACTGTAGAACAAATATGACACATAATGCTTTTGAAGAACACTGTATGGAATAAACTAGCCTGGAATATTTTTTAGATTAATTTTTGTGACTATGATCTTCCACTATGGTTATAAATATTCTTTATACAATTTTGGGTTGCGTGTTTTCCTTTTGAACTTTCTCTTTGACAATAAGACTTTATTCTTAGCATGCAATTTAGACAGCTTATGCTTAATAAAATGTAGCACACTTTTTCTGGGTCTGACATGTTTTGTATTGTGTGGCCTGTATCTTATATTTCTAGGCGTCTGTGTAAATCAAAACATAAGCAAGAGAGCTCATGGGTTTTTCTTGCCATTAGGCCATAATTTTATGCATTGCTGAAAATGTAATTTTAAAAGATCTTTATAATCTATTTCTTCAATTTGGTTTTCATTTGATTTAAACTAAAATATCTTTTAAAACATTAATTTTTTTTATGCAACTATATTCATACACTTAATATCCTTAGAAAATAAAGTAGTTATTTAATAGCCAGTGTATGTAATGCTCCTTTGGACATTTTCAGTCTCTTTAGTTTGTTGTTACCTGTTGATTGCAGATTATACAGTACTGAATAAAACTACAACATTTTAAAAGGAAATGTAGTAAAATTTCTAAGTTGAGTTATGGGAATGGTCTGTCTTTCTTTCTCCTAGCACACACACTCATCTCTGAGAACCAAAACATAGGAGGACACTTGCCATTTAAAATTTCAGAAATGCAAAAAAAATCTAAAAATCTGAAAAATTAAGCTCAAAAAATGTAGGTTTATTGTTGTATTAATTCTGTGATATCTTGAAATTTTCATAGAATCATTTCCAGAATTTAAAAGACCCAAAACAACAACAAAAAACCAAAACACCACAACAAAATAGCAAACAAGAATAGTCTTTTAATGGCATTTTAATGAAAATGAAATTAAAATAATTCGTAGAGATCCAGATTACATGGGATGTGTATTATTTCTTATTGGCCTGCTTAACAGGGAACAGATTTTTCAATATTTCTCCTTTTTCAGACACATCTTTATGCTTGTGAGGATATAAGGTCTTTTGTGTGTTTGTGTGTTTCATTTTGCTATGCATCATCACATTGTTTAGTGAAATGAATAAATGAAGGGGCTTTTTATTTTTACATGCTGATATATGTGGTTTATACTTTGTATGTTTTTAATTTAGTAGAGCAGTACTTTCCATCAAAAGATGGCTCTCATTACAAGGAATGTTGTTATGGAACTGTGTGCATTAAGTTTAATTCTCACTCAATTTAAAAGAAATACTTTGGAAACAAATGCATCAAAGCACCGGGAAGTGGTTAGTAGACATTCTGGTTTTTTAAACAGATGAAAAAATTCATGTGACGGGTGAGGCCTCTGGGGCAAATAAAGCAATCAAACCATCTTAAACAGGATTGTGGAATCTGTGTAAATGACTGTCCTGATCTATCTGCAGCTTTCCATTTTTTCTTTAATAACCACGTGTCCTTTCCCTGATGATGATGAAATTGCATGTTTTTTTTCTTCCAAAGCTGACCAGTTAAATGGACAAAATGTTTCATTCTTCCTCTGGATGCTGGATAGAAAATGCATGTCACTACCGAAAAAAAAGTCTCTTCTAAAGAATATTATTTGCAGAACAAATTCCCCGTTTGTTAGCAAATTGTATACTTTGTGTCCAGTTCAAGTCCTGTATCGATCTTCTATTGCTAAAATCTTGTTTACATTAGTCTCAGCTTTAGGAATTGAGTTTGATGGTCTCAATCGCATTCCTATCAAACAGGTATGCATATTGCAAAAAAACTTCCTAACAGATGTGGTTGAGTTTCAGCTGTATAGAAAACCTTGGTAAAGGTAAAGCAAGCTGAAAGGGCAAAAATGCAAGACTATCCACTCATAATCCAAAGTAATATCATCTAAGAAAATGTTAGTTTCTCATAAGAGTCAATGATCATTTTCGCTAATGTGTCAATTATCTTGTCTAGTTATGTTTCTATTATAAGAAAATGAATGACTGTTTCTTTATCACTCTCTTAAGTTCTATATCTATATAATAGGGAAGAAAATACCACAATAATTACTAAGTCTAAAATCCATGCGAAAAAAATATCTGAATTTTTAATCCTTCCTACATATATGTATCTAGAATAAATTATCACTTGTAAACTTAATCCCTGATTTTGCAGCTAAGTCGTTTAATCAGCAGAACGGATTCATGGAAAAATTAGTTCATGTCAGCGGAGGATTTTAAGGGAACACTACTAGAACAACATGGTATTCATGCCTACACAAACTGTAATGTTATTAGGTCCTCTAGCCTAACCTTCTTTTGAAAGATGGATCTTCTTTCTTTACTTTTAATTTCTACTGAAAATGTTTTTTAAACACACATAAGAGATATTTCAGGATATTAAGTTGTTGAAAATGTTTAGTTCCAAGGAAATATTTTCTTTCTTAATATAAAATATCTTGTTGTTCTTTGAATTTTAAAGCTGTTCTATAATGGCATTTTATCTAAGTAGTAGGTTTATGTTTTCTTTTTTTTTTTTTTTTGACTCAGAAATAAACATTACATTTAGATTATTTTTTGTAAAAAGAACAGAAAAGTAGCCATCTGCAGGGAAAGGGGTATGAATTCTCAAGTATGCTGTGGACTTAACAGTGGTTTAAAAATAAGCAATTTAGCAGTTCATAAAGACATTGATCTAAGGCAGAGCTGTTAAACACATTATTTGATGAGTTAAATATACATTGAAGCCCTGCAATTCTCACTCCTGGCCAAATATCTGTTTCTGGGTCAAGACGTGTGTTATTAGACCCTTTGGAACTTCACATGTTATAAGCTACGTAATATCTGACCCCTTGGACTCGAGACATCAATCTCTTGCTTACTGGCCTTTTAAACTTGGTGGCATGCATTTAGCCTTTTGTCTGTTGTGCCCAACTCAGTCATTATTGTCCACGCCAGTTGGACAGAAAAAACAGGGCTGTCTGGCTGTTCTGGCAAGCAGAGCTTCCCAGCTGGCCGGTCTATAGCTGGTCTCTGCTAGATCTCCAAGTAATTAGCAATTTGGTCCTGGTGAAAGGCTTTTGAATGGGAGGAAGTGCCTGAACCCAACAGCAAATCACTGGCCCTTTCTCATTGTTGGACCTAATGATTATAATATAGTAGATGGCACACACTTGTACCCTATTTCCTTAATGTTCAGTTTTTATCACATCTGATTCTGATGGCGGAGTTGTTTAGGAGAGCTGACCAGGGTCCTGATAGATGTTAATGACAGAAATTACACAGCTATGTATTTTTATATCTTATTTATTATTAAAAAGAAAGGGGGGGGGGGGGGGGGGGAGGGAGGGAAATAAACCCCAAATAAACAAACCAAATAAACCAATCAAAACCAAAACCAAAATAAACAGAAAACATACAACAAAGAAAACCCAACTCTTTTTCTCCCTTCATAGATCTTGAGTAGATGTGCAAAGGAAACAATATGTTTTGAGTTAAAAATTTAGACTTTGGTTACAATTAGTGAGTAGGGCAAACAGTACTGTAGCTCTGATGCTTTCAAACAATGGTAGTTCAACTCCATCACATTGTGTGAATGTCTCTCCTGTTGAGAAGTAGGTTCTGTACCACGTGAATGGTGCTTACCTAAAGTCACCTTTTGAAGAACAGTTTAAAATAGTTTATGAATGCTCAGTCATCTGTGGATTTTAATGTGAACAATTGCAGCTTCAGGATAAAAGGCAAATTTTGTAGGGACAGATGATAGCTTTTATCTGAGTGCATCATTATGTTGCTGGACAAAAAAACCCCAAACATCCTAACATGCTTTGAGCATTCTAAGCCCATCTCCAGTGAAGAATTATGATCTAAAAATAGGATCTGCAAAAGGAAATTTAGTATGAGCAAATCAATGGAAATGTTGAGGAAAAGGAATGTGCTTAAAAGAATGCAGGTCTTTTAAAATTTTCCATACATAACAGAAACTCCCAAATCTAAAAATTGTATTTAATTTTCATTTTAAAATTTATATATAATTTAAATTTCATAATGTGTGAGTATACTTCTACCACAAACATAACAGAGAAAATATTCACTAAGGACATGGAAATGAAAGATTAAAAGTGAAGGTGGAAATTTCACTGGGAGTTGGACCTTTAACATCATGGACACAGATTCTCTTCCTTTTAGTGTTGTAGGTTCTAATGGCACTAACTTTTTTCCCTTGTTTTGTGTAAATAGATATGTATGACAGAATGAATGAGGAAGTGAGCAAATAGGTACGTGATTTAAAGATCCTAAAGCAATACTTAGAGCATGCTGTTGGTGTCCATTACAGGGCATTTCTGGGAATGGCTGTAATGGGAATTTCAGACACCAGTAAGGACATATTGGACAAAATCTAAGTTTCACTGCACTGAAGAGTGCAGCAGGTATTTCACTGGGGAACTACATCTTATGCTGCCTTTAAATCCCTATCTCTAAATGAGACAGTGTCAAATCTTATTTCTGCCAATGATTTTAATATTTTCATTCACATTTAGGTTTACCAATAGCCATTGACCATGAAAGGTAGAACATATTGAGCCAAAACTGAAAGTTTCCTCCATGTCTTTTATTAATTTTCTACAATCTTTGAGCATTTTTCAGATAAATCATCTGAATCCAGATCCCAAGTATGTGTAGTATTTTGTATCTCAGTGGGAGTTTGTAAATTTACAGGATATGAAACTATGACCTGTCTTATTTCTCCTACATTGTGCAGAACAAGGTAGAGAAGATCTATGTGAAAGGTTTTAAGTTTCTTTAATTTGTATTAACCAGGAAAAAAATAATCACGTAACATTTTCAGGATAACTACGCTTTTAGAATGTGATGTTTAATTGCAAATTGATAGCTAAGTTCATTTTAAGCAACTGAAGATTGAGGCAGCCAAAGTTAGAGACTGTAAACATTTTCCTAAGTCACATGGAGTTTATAAGTTTATACTTGTAAAGCACTTCAAGATGTATGCATAGAGTTGTCACTCAAACAATAATAGTTGCTTGTATTTGAAACTGCCATGTAAAGTTATCTTTGTCCTCTTGCTGGAATGTCACTCGTGAGGTTATAGGAAGGTACTAGGATTTTTTTTGAGGAATAGTGTAGGGACTATATTGAATTTGAGATTTTCCTCACAGAGGACACATGGACAACCTGAGCATAATTGTATGTAAGTTAATCTTTGTGACTAGTTCGAAGACTGTTGCATGTGAAATATGAAATTCAGTGATCTTCTGCATTATTAGATTTTGTGGCATTCCTACTCTCTGTCCCTGAGGTCCCATTCAGTCTGAACTTCAGTGCAGTGTAGCTGACACAATGGGCCATACTTTTCTATTAGATATATAGTGCCAGAAAACCTTTTGACGTCAATGAGAGTTCTGTGTATGCCTGTGAGGGAAGAATATGTCCTGCTGTGGTTTCCCTATATTGTTGTGTATTTTCCAAAAAAATTTAAAGGACAGCCTCTGTCTTTTCAAAATGCATCTTTGCCACCCAGATTTCAGAGGCTTTGGCTGGGTTGTTTCTCAGTGTGGAACTTGGAAAAAAGAGGGAAGACTCACATGTACACAATAGAAGGACAATTTTTAATAGGAAAACTGCTTTTCAGATACATTGGGGGGTTGTGGTGCTGGGGAGGATTTGCCAATTTAGCAGTTCAGTAGACTTTTACGCAGTACCATATGACACCACAAACTATGTCCCTACATCACAAGTCTTTCAAAAATTGCAGAGCACATCGATGCATACTATTTGAAGTGAAAGAAAGACAATAAATCAATACTTTATACTATCCAATAGATAAAAAAATACTTCAGAAATATTGTGGCCCATAGGTCTATTGGATTTTACTGGTTTGAGTGTACAGTCATTGTTATAACAAGTCCTGCTTTACAGTCTGTCAAAATAAGCTGTAAAGCATGTGTACTGTATATAATTATCTCTTCATAAAAAAGGTTTGGAAGGTGGTCAAATTTATACTTTCATTTAATTAACGTGTTTTAATTAGCCTACTGGTGTAGCCATTCACTCATCATGTAATTGACTTTCAAGATAGTTTATATGCATATTTCTTGTGTTTTTTTGTAGATCTTTCTTTTTTTCAGTGTATACAAGAAAATGTTTATTTTTGTCATTTATCTCTTCCTTTTATGGTCTGATCATAAATCAGTGCTTTAGACTGACTGAGGCATTTATAAGCCAGTATGAGTTCAAAAGATAGATTTGTTTTCTTCTTACAAAGATATAGTTTACTTCAAAGCCCCTGTCATATTTTGACCAGTGTATTGAGGTATAACAGAAGGGGGAAAAAAAAAGGATATAATTAAACCAATTTATAACAGTATCTGTAATTGAGCTAAGAAAAACTAGTGACTAATTATCACAATTTCAAATGAAATTGTACAAGTTAGAAAGATGAGCAGGTAGCTGTTGTACTTTTGGAGTATAAAGTTTTAAGCCATGGAGTCATGGAAGGTTACCCTATTTTCTCTTTTCTGTGATGTTTCCTGACACAGGAAGGAAATCTAAATCTTCTTCTTTCATATTACATATCTCATTGTTATTTCACCAATGACTGGGAGATGACTAGAAGTAATAGTGGAAGCATTCATGCTTTCATGGTTCTTGCTCAGATATATCTGACATACTTTTAAAAAAACCAAAAAAAAAAGCAACCCACAATTTTTAGATGATTCTAGTTAAGTTTCTATTTAAAATTAAATATTTATGCATTACCTTAAGTACAAAGGAACTCATTTATGTGATTCTGAAAACTTTGCAGTAGCAAAAGAAATGCAGGCTTATGGCTTGATAAAAATTAAATACTTAATTAGAATGATGGAAAAATAATAAAGTTCTTGCAACTGAATAGCACAAAATTTTCTGGATGCCAAAAGTACAAATGAGTCCAGATAATAAGTAGACACACCAAGGAAGAAATATCCTACATAAGGGATATCCAAAGATCTCAATACAACCATTACCTCAGAAAGAGTTATGGTTCATGTTGACAGAAAACAAACCAGTGGAAGTAATCATAGAATGCGTTAGGTTGGAAGGCACTTTTAAAGGTCATCTAGTCCAACCTCCCTGCAGTAAGTAGGAACATCTTCACTAGGTCAGATTGCTCAGAGCCCCTTAAGGCTGACCTTGAATATCTCCAGGAATGGAGCCTCCACTACCTTTCTGGGCATCCTATTCCAGTGATCTACCACCCTCATATTGAAGAATTTCTTCCTAATATCTGACCTAAATCTACCCTTTTCTAGTTTAAAACCATTACCACTTGTTCTATTGGTACATGCCCCTGTGAACAGTCTCATTTTCAGTTAATCATGGAGTCCATTCTTGTTCATAAACTCTTAAACATTCACTCTTGGATACTGTTAGAACTAACATTTTCAAATTAGATGCCTTTTTGATGTCAGCTTGTACAGATACTCTGTTGCTAGACATGTCTGAGTTGCAGATGGCTGCTAGTCAGCCTGGAGTGTCAGTTAAGAAGGTAAGTTATCACGTGTGGTTCACATTTAAATTCATTAAAAGTATAATTCAGAATGCAATTGCATCTTAATTTGTTCTTTAATATAAACAACACCACAATGAAAAAAATGGACTCAAATCAGAAAGCCTATACCTAGCTCATCCAGTAAATGAATATAAAGTCATTGATGGGCTTCTGTGAGCTTTGAGCCAGGCAGTGGAAAACATGACTAGTGACAACATCAGGTTCTTATCTTACTGAAGCCTACCCCTAATTAACATGCACATCCTTCTCTGTTTGTGCCCTTGTTTGTTTTGTGTAAACATCTGAAAATTACTGTTTTCCCCTTGTGTTCAAACAAGCAAAAACCTTTGATATTATGAAGAAAATTAGTAACAGGTGAAAGATCATGTTTAACAATGTTGGGACGGAACAGTAATTTGCTGTAAAGTGCTTCTTCTCTAATCTTCTTTAATTCCTTACAGATAATAGCTGTTGTCTGTCACTAGAAATCACATATATCAATCTCTCTGAAGGCTCTGTGTAGTAAGAATAAAATGAAAAATAGCTTTTAGTAAATTTTAATCATATGCAGTAAATAAGTATGAGGAAACATGAAATCACTGAGATTTACATAGGTGCATTTGGTTTCCTTTTCATATTTACTTGAACCACACAAAAGAAATTTAATTTGGTTCTCTCATTCTAAGGATGAACTACTATCCAAATACATATGTGCTGTAATTAAATACAGTTAAGGTTTCTGCTGTAGGAAGAGATCATAGCTTACACTGTTCTATACAGATTTCAAATTTGGATTGTTCAATTTGTTTCTGTGTGCTTTGTCACCATTTTCCATGCTTTATGGAGTCTTGTTTTTTCATATATAAAGAAGATGGAAATTTTTGATATAGACACTTTAAGAAAGGTCTTATCTATTCCTTAAGTCCTTTTAAAGGTAGATGTCCTCTTCATGTTTATACTTCACTTAGAGATTCACTTATGCCTTTTTTTCTCATTTTTAATATTGAAAATATTCACCTCTCAAATGGATGCATTTCTATTCCCACTATTACAAATTATTAAAAGAAAGCCTGATAAAGCTGATTAGCTCACTCATAGCCAATTCAAGTTAGAAATCTCAGTCACCATGACACCGTTATGTTTGCTTTCAGAAACAGACATTTGTCCTGCAGATTGGTAGAAAGAGCATAGCAGTTGTTTGTAGCTGCTGATCTCTAAGAAAAAAATAAAGTATTTTATAACCACACATTCTAAAAGGACTTTAAAGACTAGTATTTCAACCTAATTAATTGCATTAAGAAATGACAAAGTCAAAACAAAATCAGATTTAAGATAACCTCTATTATACCATTTCTTAGACTTTGGTAAAGATCAAGAATGTTAGGGAAGGATGGGGGGGGGCTGCAAAAAAAATTTACAACAGCTTGTCAGCATCTTTTGAATAACTAAAGAAGGAATTAATTTACAAAATGTCTGCTTTCTACATACTCTTCTGGAGACGTTGTAAACCACTTGAATGAAGACTGTGGTACTGAACTAGCATTAACTAAAACCTTAGTCTGCTATTCAACTTACTGCAACAGTCATGTGAAGCTTCTCCTACATAGTAGAAATCCATGTATTTGAGATTAGCAGTGGTTTGGTAAGATGTGGCTGACATTGTGCTTCCTAAAAATTCAGCAGAATACTCAAAAAGATGACAATACTGGTTTCAGGTCTGAAATTCTATTGTGTAAATATTAGTATGCAGACACTTCTTTCTCACTAGTGTTCTTGCTGAAAAGAAAAAATGGAAAAGGGATTTGAACACAATAAACTATAATTTAACTTCTAAAGAAAATAAAAGGTTCATTTTTTTTTTCTTATGAATTGCATAAAAAGCATTAATACCATTACTGACTTCTAACAAACATCTGTATAGCCAAGACTGAGTGAAAAAAAGAAAAAGACTGCTGGTTAGAGCACATGAGTAGGATTAAAAGAATAAGAAAAGCAGCTCTAGTTTTTCTCCATCAGTAAAGATTGATACTTTTTACGTGGAAATTAAGAGGTGGGTTATTCGTGGTACCAAGTGAGGCAAGTATGTGTCATGGTCTGGAAATGAGATGGTATATTGCTGTAGTATTTAACATAAAACAACTGCATTTCAGCATGTGGAATGTTAAACATTTTCTTACTAACAAAATTCTGTAAAATAATCAGTTGTGTTTAGCTCAAACACAGAAATACTCATGCTTTTTTTTCCCAGAAATATTCACCAGATTAAAAATATACCACAAATGCAGCTGGGATGCTGAGAAGCCCATAGTCCAGGTGTTATGGAGTTAGTTTTATGGAGAGAAATTAGCTTCTCTACTTGCTTATTTAACTTCAGAAATACAGTTTAACAGTCTGAAAGACAGACACTGAGACCTAAATATAAGGATTGTCAGCAAGGGAGCATCATTTTTATTCCCTCTTTGTCTTCACATCTCTCTACCATGAACATACTGCATGACACATCAGAAACAGGAGCAGACCTGGGTTTTGGCTTTGGTTATTTTTTCCCCTTAGGTAGCAGATCATTTGGGGTAAATATTTTATTTCGTGCTTTGCACAATCATAAAAGCAGTTGAAGTTTTTCAAAAACAGGGAAAAAAGTAAAAAAACCCAACAACTTTCTGTGCTAACTTGGATATTAAATTAAAAATGAAACAGTATGTTATATGCCACTAGCATAGAAACAATTTTTTATGTACCTTTAACATGAAAACCAAATAAAAAATAGTCCATTAGAGGTGTTTATCCTTCCACTTGCCCCCCTTTCTTCTGTCCCATCATACTCTCTCTTTTCCTTACCTCTCTCTCTCACTTCATCTCCCCTTTTTGTTCCTGGAACATTCTGTTTCTCTTATGAGCTAACAAGTTTGATGTGGCCTGTGTCTCATTCCCTTCCAGGCTTGCAGCTGTTTTGGCAACAGAAGAAAAAATCCCCATACAAATCAAATAAAAGCCCATTCTGTGAAGAGGAATTGAAAACAGCAGGCCTCAAAGAGGACTGCACATGAGATGCCTTGTTCTGGCTTTCAACACTGCTCAAATCAGAAACACATTACCATAATCTGAAACAGCCCACTGCTAACACAAGACAGATGGTGAGTAATAACCCATGCATCATTAATAAATAAATTCCAGCATTAAAGGCTTTACAAAGTATGACAACATTATCCGGGCAAAATTACTGCCCCTTTTCCACCCCCAACATTATTTCACTCTCTTGTGGGTCTCTCACTCCCTTCCTCTCCCTTTTAAAGTGATTGTACTTTTGAAGGAAATTAAACATGGTGCGAGTTTTAATCAGATGAAACCCATCTTGGTGTACAAGTCTGAACCTCCAGAAGGGGAAAAATAAAATTGCTGCCAAAGTGTAATAGCTCACATGTACTTCGATTGGACCACCAAATGACAATTTATTGCACTGCACTCTGCTAGCTGTCTTTGCCCTTTCTCGTATTCTACTATTCTTATACTTCGCTACAAATTTCAAGCAAGAATTTTGGCATTGTGTTTTCCAGTAAATTGAAAGATATATGTATCATTTCTCAGCTTTCCTTCTACAAACTATACCATCTGTCTCCTCCCTTTCTTTCTCACTCATTTCAGAGATAATTTTGGGTAAAATATATACCTTTTAACTTTAACAAATGTTGGAGAGTATTTAAAATAAAAAAGATAGACCTACCACAATGCATTTGTGCCTGACCAACATATCACTTGCAAGGGGAGGGGAGAACAGATGGGATGAAATTTTTACAGTGTGTTGCACAGTTGTAAGTACTGAGCTTGAATCCCAGGTGGAATTTGAAATCTCTATGTTTCCAGAGTTCATAGCATTACACTCGGCATTGGGATGCAAGTCAATCATAAAGATACGACCTCAATGTTTGGTTACATGTGTGTGGTAGGCTAAATTTGGCTGGCCACCAGGTTCCCACCAAGCCATTGTATCACTCGCCTTTCCAAAAGGCTCCACCATGGCCTTCTCTGTGGCTGCAGGGGAATCTCCTCTCCTGCACCTGAAGCACCTCCTCCCCCCCTCCTTCTTCACTGTCCTTGGTGTTTGCAGAGTTGTTTCTCTTGTATTTTCTCACTTCTTTTTCCCACCTGCTGTGGCTCAGCTTTATTCACCCTTCTAAAATACTCCATCACAGAGGTGCTACCACTATCTTTGAGGGCCTAAGCTTTGGCCAACAATAGGTCTGTTTTGCAGCCAGCTGAAACTGTCTCTCTCCAGCATGGAGCAGCTTCAGATGTCCTCTCATAGAAACTCCACCTGTAGCTTCCCCTCCACCTCTGGCCCTGCTGCCTAAACCTTGTCAAACAAATCCAATAATACATAAAAACTATCATGATTCTGTGTGATTAGAATATAATCAATTCTAAATATTACTGTAATTCCTGGATTTTTCAGTTATTTCCTTTGGTGGCTCACCAACTAAATGTTTGCCTCTGAACTGTACTGAAACAAAGGGTACAGCTCCATAGCTAGGAGTACTGGGTTGGCTAGATTCCAACCCAAGTAAATTCTGGTATGAATATTTACATTCTGAATTATACAAATTCAGTTAGATACTCTTGATATATTTATTATAAAATTTAATTCCTTACCTAAACGTCATTTAATGTTTACTACAGTGAAATATTATGTCTAATTGTAGTAGTGTACTTCTTTACTTCCCTTTCACATGACAGACTAGATAGGTGTGAATTTCTTCTTTATAATGAAATTACACAGAAGGAATGGTTTTCCAAGTTAATTGGTGGAACTGTATACCTTTTAAAAAAGATTTCTAGGCTGGACATACAAAAAGACATCTCTTTTTTTCCTGTATGTTGCAGCTATATGACTGTGAGTATCTTTGGCCATAACTATGTCCTTTAGACATACTAACTTAATTCCTACAAACAGGAC